>JAGKTI010009528.1:0-11480 GCA_018397915.1 Birgus latro | reverse complement strand
GAATTCACCTGTGGGTAATGCTGAGTGGTGTAGCCTCCTGGAGCATGTACGAACCACTACAGCACACCCAACCACCATCATGAGTACTGCCACTGCTCCCCCAGCCAACACCAGGAACCACACTGACCGCATCATGTTCACACCAACACCTCCATCCTGTGGGTATTAGGAGAGGTAAGTCTGAGAGAAACTATTGTTATTTTTCTTTCTGTTCTTGTTGCCTGGCAGTTATAATCAGTTTAGGTAGAGTGTTTAGGGGTGAAGTGATAAATGAGGAACCTTCATTTCAGTAAGTCCCCATGTTGCTTAAAGATGTCATATGGAATAGCATAAATGCATCACCATAATAAAAGAGGCTAAAGTGTTTGTTTCATACTGACATACTACATACTCCTGTATATCACTGCTGCCACCACCATCTAGAACCATGCTGACTATCATGTTCACCACAAACCATCATCCTGCTGCAAATCATGGAGGTCACAGTACACAAACTACTGTAATGTATTCGCTACTTCACTATGATCACATCATTATTAGTTGAATCATGCACCTTCCAAATACTGTTATTTAGAGTGGACAATCTCTTTCTGTCAGAGGGATGATATAATTCACCTTAACCTCTTCACTATTAAAGTTCCTCTGTTGTTAATTAAAGTCATCTGGTAACAGTCCTAACAATCACATTCTTAGACCAAAGGACTGAAAGTGTTTAAAGCACATTCTACTGCATACCTGGTATTTAACCATTATTATCACCAGGAATCACATTAGCCACATCATACTCACTCCCACATCACCATCACTGGAGAATACACAGGTTGTAAGTCAGTCGGAAATAGTGTTAGGATGATGATGGATGATGTGAAAATTAATCCCTTCATTATACTGTAATGTCTTTTTCATATTAATGTGATTCTAGTAGTTTACCCAGTTTGGGGAATATTTCTCATACTGCCAGACTATTTTATTCAGAATCAAGGACCTTGTACAATGAAAGGTTCAGAAATGTTCTTCATTAATTCCTTCAATCAGGTGAATGCCCTGTTTACTTTATTCACAGGTGAAACCCCTCATAATAAATTGCTATGGAAAAAATAAAAAATAAACTGTACACTAAATCGTCATCATCATCATGCGCACACTGATCACATCATGATCAAGACATATCTATCCTGTCAGCAACACAGTACAGACTCTCAGATTCAAAATGCTTGGTTCCAAAGGCTTAATGAACACATGCATTTTGGAAAGTGGAATCATAATGAATACCCTGTATATGAAAAATCATGTAATAAACAGTCTAGAGTACTGTGAACAGGAAATACACTGAAGTACCTTCCATCAGTAGTTCATTATTTGCTCTTATGCATATCTGCAAAAGATCATAGTCATCATATATGCATTCATTGTAAGAAACTGTAAGATACCAACACTCCTCTATAGCCTGAAAAAATATTGAGAAAAGAAAAGATTTGTGGAAACTGGATGTTTGGATTTGGGAGTTTGTACTGTACCTGGTTTAGGTGTATGCACTGGAGTAGGTGAGAATGAGAGGGCAAAAGAAGGAGTGTGTATTGTTATGAGTAACAGATAGAAGGAGAATATAAGAAAGTATGGGTCAGTTGGCTCAAGGATTGTATGGATAAGATTGAAAGTTGGACTACAAATGTGGGTGTCTGCGTAACTCACTGGGTCGGTCAGGATCACTTGATGGTAGTGATCGTCAGCTTTTACCCTCCCGGAAGGGAGCTGAGAGCTCATATAGTCCGATCTATGGGCAAGGCTGTGACCTTCACACATGCACACACCCATCCCCTTGCTCAAGGGGGACAGTAACCACCCACTTCGTCAGTTAAACTTTTCGCAACCTGAGCGAGGCGCGAACTCCCGTCTACCAGATGGCAAGCGAGGACGCTACCACTGTGCCAGCGTGTATGATCGTGCAAGCAGAGTAAGAGAAGAGTACTGGACAAATGTGGAAGTGTGATGAAAAAGTCTGAAAGGAATGAGAGAGTGTTTTTGACTGGAGATATGAATGGAAAAGTAGGAAAGGTGAGGGTGGATGGAATAGTTGGTGAGTGAGGTGTGCCTGCAGGGGTGGATGAGAATGGCAGTGCTTTAGTGGACATTCGTGCCTGGAGGGGGTTGGTGACAACCAATACCCTCTTCAGGAACAAAATGATCCATAGGAATAAATGGTGAGTGATGAGAAAGATTGAGGATGAACTGAATGAATGGAAGGCAATGATTGATTTTGTGTGTGTGGATGACAGGATGAGAAGGTGTGTAATTGATGCAAGAGTATCTAGAGGTTGGGGGAGTGGCCTTTCGGACCACCACTTGGTGGTGATCAGAATCAGTGTCCAAACGAAATGGAGAAATAGAAGAAGGGAAGGTCAGTAGGAAGTAGTTCATACAAGAACAGTGGAAAGGTTACAAGAAGATGGAAGAAGGGCAGAATATAAGAGGGAAGTGGAGCAGCAATTGGGTAAATATGGATTGGAGCAGATGGGGGACGTGGAAGGTGTGTACAAGATATTCACAGTAGAAATCTGTGCATCATGTGAGGTGGTGTGTGGGGAGAAGAGATGACAAAAGGGGGTGCAGGGAACAGCATGGTGGAATGAAGAGATGATAGAGGCTGTGGCACAAAAGAAGAAACATATAGTGAGTGGATGAAGAACAGGAGCATTGAAGAAGATGAGAGACAGAAGAGAGAGCTGTATGTAGAGAGGAAGAGAGAGGTGAAAAGATTAGTACAAGAGAGTAAGAAGAGAGTGGATGAGGAATTTGGATGGAATCTGAGTGTAAAGTGGAGGGAATGTAAGAATATGTTCTGAAAAGAGGTAAAGAGAGTTAGACAGGGTGGCAAAGAAGTTAGTTGGGGAGTGAAAGATAAAAATGGTAGATTACTAGTGGAGAAGGGAGAAAAAGTGAGTAGATGGAGAGAACACTTTAACGAACACAGAAAATGAAAGGAATGCAAGTACTGTACTGTATAAATGGCTGGGGAATGGCTGGGAGATGAAGGATGTGAGAAGAGAGGAAGAAATCAGTAGGATGGAGGTTGTGGAAGCAATGAAGAAAGTTAAAATGGGGAAGTCCCCAGGAATCGACGAAGTGTGTGGTGAAATGCTGGTGCATGGGGGAGAGATAGTACATAGTAGAATGGATTTGGAAGATGTGCAGATTGGCCTAGGAGGAAGTAGAGTCCCGGAGGATTGGAAGTCAGGTATAATTATTCCCCTGTACAAAGGAAAAGGGGAAAAAGAAGTATGTGGTAATCATAGGGGCATTTGCCTTCTTAGCATAAGAGGAAAAGTATGGGGGCACTCACTATCCACTCACTCGATGTAGTGCTGCTCTCGGGTGTCTGCCCTTTCCTCTCCTCCATCCTTCTTTCCTTCAATCCTCTTCTGTCTTTCTTTCCTTCATTCTTTCCTTGTCTTTCTGCCTACGGGTGACTTTACACTCCGTCTTCTGTCTTTCTTTCTTTCATTCTTTCCTCGTCCTTTTGCCTGTGGGTGACTCTACAATGAGTGACAAGGCAAATGGTCTCCTGTACACCAGGAAACCATTTACTATGCTGGGTTGTAACCATATAACCAAATTTTGGCACCTGGTGGTTTAGTGGGTAATTACGGCACTCCAGTCGGATTGAGCGGGTGAAGGTTTAAATCCAAGGGGTGATTGGGGTGTATTGCTGCCATAATGCTACTCAGGGATGAGTGAGGCTGGTCATTCTCATCTTAAATGTCAGGACCAACTTGCCTAGCCCCGGGCTCTTATGCTCCTCTGTGGGGCGATATAGGATTGGATGATGATGATGAATGATGATGATATGGTAGGATACTTATTGACAGAGTTAGGGAAATAACAGAGGAATTAGTTGGAGAAGAACAGGGAGGTTTTATGAAGGGAAGAGGTTGTGTAGATCAGATATTCATTCTTAGATCTTTAGTGAAAAAGTTTCTAGAGAAGGGAAAGATGTTGAATGCAGCCTTCATGGATTTAGAGAAAGTATATGACAGGGTGGATAGACAAGGATTGTGGAAAGTATCTGTATTAAGAACTTATGGAGTAGATGGGAAATTGTCGAATGTCATGAAGAATATGTATGAGGGTACTATGGCTGCAGTGCATGTGGATAGTGAACTGAGTGAATTTTTCTATTTGAAGGTTGAATTGAAACGGGGATGTGTCATGTCTCCATAGTTGTTCAATCTGTACATGGATGGGGTTATAAAAGACAAACAAATAGGGCAGTGGATGTTGGAGCGGCCCTAATGAGCGACGGTAGTGTTTGGAAACTCTCTGTACTGTTGTTTGCAGATGATACTGTGCTGTTAAGTGAAGACAAAGGGAAACTGCAAGGCTTGGTGGATGAGTTAGTGACAGTATGTAAGAAACAGTATCTAAAGGTGTATGTACGGAAAAGTAAAGTTATGGTTGTCAAGAAAAGTGAAGCCAGTGAATGTACAGTGAGGTTGGATGGGGAGGATATGGAAAATGTGAGTACATTTAAGTACTTGGGTAGTGTGATGAGTAAGGATGGAAGTTTAGAGGGTGAAGTGCATGAAAGGATAAAACAGGGAAGAGAGGTTGCTGGTTCATTGAAAGCAGTGATAAGAAACAGGGAAGTGAGCATGGAAGTGAAAAAGTTACTACATGACAGTATTGTTATACCAACTCTAACATATGGAAGTGAAGCTTGGACCTTGTTGGAGGGACAGAAGTCAAGAGTGAGAGCTGTAGAAATGAGTAATTTGAGAGAAGCATGTGGAGTTACATGGAGAGACAGACTGACAAATGAGGAAGTGAAGGATCGTTGTGGTGTGGATGTGGATGTGATAGGAAGCGTTAGGAGAAACACACTGAGGTGGTTCGGCCATACAGTATTTAGAGGATGGAGAGTGAGACACTAACGAGGAGAGTGTATGTGAGTGAGGTGGAGGGGGGGAGAGAGAGGGGGAGGCCGAGGGAGAGGGGGAGGCCAAGGATGAGATGGAGGGATGGAGTGGAGAGGTATATGAGAGATGGGGGTGCGAGCTGGGAGCAGGGCAGTGAAATGGCAGGGGACAGGGCGACATGGAGGCAATTTGTTTGTGGCCACCCATTAAGGGATTAAGGCAAGTGGCAACAGATAGATAGAGAGAATGTACTACAGAGTGCAAAAGTTTTAGTATACACAGCACTTATGGTCCATATGTAATTTAGCACTGACAGACAAACATATGAAATGTATAGCTCTCTCTCTCTCTCTCTCTCTCTCTCTCTCTCTCAGTGTACATAACTTACCAACACAGTTTTACACTGCACAATGCACCATTCACCATATACAGTAACTAAAATTTTACAGTAAAAGTAAATATTTGACTGAAGAACACTAAAACTTTCAGGTGTGATACAACTGACCTGTAAGTGTGTCCTGAGTAGGTTGAGTCTGGTGGGTGGAGAAGCAGGTCCCATACCCTTCACAGTGGCGGCAGTGAGAGTCACCTCCACCCGAGAAGAGGTCACATTGGGCAAAGTAAGAGAGGTCAGGTCACCCACAATGGTCACGTTATGTGTCAACCCTGTGTCCGTCTCCTTCACTCTCACCTGATGAGACACGGTGGGCACAGAGGTTCATATATTAGCTGGCTCAAATGACTTCAGACTCTCTTACTTAATGGTATATTGTACTGTACTTTGCATAATACCCCTTCATACTGTATGTTATTACCTCAATTATTTTTACATCAGTAGTGGTATTCCTTGCAACCCCAGGCACATCTGAATATGAACCCAGTGAATTGTAGATTAAAGCTGCTTTCCTCCTATAGTCAATCCTCCTCCTCTCGGGGATAAGAAGAGAAATGAGAGATGTTTATATAACCAGAATGCTCCATCATCCAGTTATATTGGTGCCACCATATGAAGGTATCTCTCTCAAGTACCATGTTTACACCAAACAGACATAAGTAACATGTCACAGAAAGTAATGTGCAGCATGCAAAATGTATCGCTAGAGGAAAAGTGATAAAAAGTCTCCTATGCCAACAAGAATAAAACTCACATTCAGCTTCTCCAAACTAAAATAAGAACAGCTAATTCCATAATGCCCCGCTGATATGCAACTCAAGGCTAGGCTCGCCTAGGTCTACTGTAAGAAAGGGTAGATGGGCACCCTTTCCCCTTGGTGGCTCTATTTATCATCAATCAGATCCAGAAACAACAGAGAGAAAGCACAGAAGTGGGGGAACTAAGATGACGCTTCATGACTGACATTCTCCAGTTACCTGTATATATCAAACCTACATTCAAGGTCAACTGTCAACTGGACTTGGGCATTCCAATCACTAAACTCTTATATACAAGATAAAGAACAGAAGTGGATTAAGATGTCTGGCATTAGATATGCAGAGAGCTATACTGACATCAGACTTCTCACATTCTGAAAAAGCTGTACAATGAACTGAGACCTTTAAAAAAAAAAAAAAAAAAACTTTTTCAGTATTATGCTTATTTTGTTTTGGTGCTAAAGTAGAATTTTATGGGAGCAGCCTGTTTTTAAGCAGTACTTAGAGTTAGCACACATACCACAGCATCTGAAGAAGTGTTGATCATTTTAGATTTTAATGCACTCATGGGTAACACTACAGCTGTAAGGGGTAGCCTCAGACTACTGTAATTGCCTCCATGTGTCCCTGTCCTCTACCATTTGCCTGCCCTCCCTCCAACTTACAAACACCCACTCTCATATATATCTCTCTACTCCATCCCTCCACCTCCCCCTCGGTCTCCCCCTCCTATTTTCTTCATCCATCTCACTTAAATACACTCTTCTTATCAGTCTTACATAATTTTATTCTTACCATCCTCAGACGATACATCTTAGCTTAAGAGAGGCATCCCCTTCTCCAAGTATTAAGCAAATAATGGTACTGATATATATATTACACTACAATAATTAGACAATATAAAGAACTGCCTTTTTTTTTCTGATCACTGAGAGCTACAATGCATCAATCTAATTTTGTCTGTGTATACTTGAGTAATTTGGAAGTATGGCTGTGAGTTTCTGTAATGTTTTTCCTATTAAATGAATATGGAGGCAAAATAACAAGGGCTCATTCATTTATTTATAAAGGCTCCAAGATGCTTGCATGATTCAGCCTTGGTCATCTAATGGCAGCTCTCCATGCTGCTCAATCTCCAGGAGCCTTCCTATTCACTCCCTTATTCTTGAGGTAACACTTGTCCTAGTTTCCACCCCCCCCCCTTTCACAATCCTACCCTCGACATTCACACCTCTCACTTCTCTCACTTTCTGCACCCAGTTGTCACCTTCCATCATCTCAACATGCCCAAATCACCTCAATCTACCCTTCTTCAATGCAACACTAATACATTCATATCCTATCCTTCCTCTCGACTCTTCAACTGCAATCCTAACTCCCCTCCTCAGGCCTCAAGGATGCACTACATATCCATCTAATCATTATCATTTCCGTACATCTGAGCCTCTGAATATCACTGTCCAGGTCTTGCTACCATACAGCATTACACTTCACACTTGCTGCATACAAGGACCTCTTAGCATGGAGAGAGAGCCATCTCAATGTCAGGAGAGGCAACAGCTCCCCAAACCTTCTCCAACCACTTCTTACCCCAGCCACAGAGTCAGCTCCAGTCCCACCTCCAGTAAATAACGTCCTTCAAATGGCAAAACTCATATGCACACTCAAGAGACTCTCCTGCAAGATCAATCCTTTCATACCTCTCAATCCCTTTATGCTCTCCCTGACACACAACACACATGAAATTCACATTACCTCCAGGACATAACATCTCCCCCAAATAGCAAAACTCCTCCACACACTCAAGAGACCCTCCAGCAAGATCAATTTTTTCGCAGCTCTCAATCTCTACATGCCTTCCCTGACATACTGCATACATAAAATCGCCATTATTTTGCAGCCTACCTCTGATACCACTACATCTCTTATGCACCCATTTATCACAAACACTTCACAAGATGGAGTTATTCCCCAATCCTTGTGGCAAAACTGCACAAGGCCATACTCCCTCTGCTCTGACAGGACTACCACCAGCCCTAGATATCATCCCTTTTGTTTTATCCACATTTGCTCTTAAACCATTGTATCCCATCCCATCTTTCCACTTCCTAAGTAATTCCTCTGCCTCCCTCTCATTTTCTGCGATCAACACCATTTCCCATGGGAGCCATTTCTGAAGTCACGTGACAGAGCTTCAAGTACCACAATAAACAATAAGATATTCAACTGACCCCTGATGTACATCAGTATTTACTGAAACTCATCACTCAAATCTCCATTCACCCTCACCTGGATGCAAGCACTCTCACACAATGTCATAACCTCTTCCACTCCTCGATCCCAAGCTTTTCCATTGCCCACTTCACCACCTCCCTAGGAACTTTGTCAAAGGTTTCCAAATCAACAAAAACAATAAGCACAGTGAGATAAATGGGTCATAATTGAGAGTTTCTATATGCTTTTCCCTATTAAATGAAGATGGAGGCAAAATACATTGGACTTGTCATATATTACAGTATATGCACCATCAGATAAATGGGAACAAAGAGAAACAGGCAGATACAGATAAAAGATAAGGCAAATAACAGATATGGATAAACATATACAAAGAGAGTAGAGTACATTCATTATTAACCTTTCTATACAATGTTTTTATTTTAGTCTTACTACATTCTTATGATTTTAATGGCCTCTGTGGAAAATTTTTGACCTGGAGGGGTAATTAGCCTACCATCATTCCTTCCAGTATGAGATGTTCACCCTACGCTGAGTAAAATAATCTGTTAGCAGTAAGAGTAAACCAAAAAAGCTATAAAAAGATGCCATCTTACCAAATGAACTAATAAACACTGTACAGGACAATCAAAATGCACTCCAAACCTGAATACTTGCTCCACATATATCTCACCAGGTACTTAGTGATGATGCCATTAGCTAGGTGTGGGGGAAGGGGCTGCCAGTGGAGGGTGAGTGCATACATCCCCTGACTCACACTCCCAGAATACCACCGAGACACCACCGCCCAGCCTGATGGAACTGAAACCAAGAGAAAAATCAGGTTTGTAGCTACGGTGATTTACATTAGACAGGGAGAGCTGGAGCTCCCGTTTCATCAGCCCTCAGGACTAGTTCCTGACCATCCCCCTTTGCTGAACTTTTTGTGTCTCAGTAACATAGAGAGTAGGCCAGCATGCTCTCCAATACAAGTTTCTCTAACTGTCAACATCAAACTACATGCATGCTACACACTACACTTCTTTTTCAAAAAGGTCAAAAAGAGGATCCAAACACCCAGCATCCGAGTCCTCTGGGGGGGGGGACCATAAATGCCCCCATCATCCGCCCCTCTCCCA
Organism: Birgus latro; assembly: GCA_018397915.1. NCBI lineage: Eukaryota > Metazoa > Arthropoda > Malacostraca > Decapoda > Coenobitidae > Birgus > Birgus latro. The sequence continues at coordinate 2,062 of JAGKTI010009528.1, read as the reverse complement.
GTGACGACTCTAGCAACTGCCTGGAACCTCTGTCTGACTCACTCCTTCATTTCTATAACATTCGCGGCCTTTCCTCTAACTTTTGCTCTGTTGAGCACCATCTCTCCTCCTCTAAACCTCATGTTTTCTTCCTCTCTGAGACTCAGCTATCTGAGGCAACTGACAGCAAACCCTTTTCTGTATCCTCCTACTTTCTCTATTCTCATTTCAAAGCCAAAGGTGGCTGTTGTGTATATGTATGCAACGATCTATCTTCCTCTCGTGTTCCTGAACTTGATTCTTCTGAATTCTCTACTCTCTGGCTTCGGCTTTACTGTCATTCTTTGACTAAATATATCTGTGCTGTTTACTTATCTCCTAATTCTACTGACTATCAAAAATTCTTTGACTATCTTACTTCTATGATGGAACACATTCTATCCATTTCTCCTTTCTCTGAAATCTCCATTCTAGGAGATTTCAATGTTCACCACCACCTTCAGCTCTCCTCTCCTTTCACTGATCCACCTGGTGAACAAGTTTACATCGTTTCTATCCTTAATGACCTACAGCAGCTTGTACAGCACCCTACCCGTATCCCTGACCGCCCTGGAGAGAGTTCCAACATACTTGACCTCTTTCTAACAACTAATCCTTCTGCTTACACTGTCAATCTTTTCTCTCCATTGGGCTCCTCCGATCATAACTTTATTACCTTAACCTGTCCTATTGCTCCGGTGCGGCCTGTGGACCCTCCAAAGAAACGCCTCCTGTGGCACTTTGGAGCTGCAGATTGGGAGGCCCTCAGGCAGTACTTCTTTGATTTTCCTTGGAATGATTATTGCTTCCATGGCCGGGAGCCATCTGGGAGCGCCTTGCGCATTACGGAGTTTATTCTTTCGGGCATGAAAGCATACATTCCTTTCTCATATCCTCTGACTAATGCAAGAAAGCCTTGGTTTAATCACGCTTGTTCTAATGCTGTCCACAATAAGGAGAGGGCCTATAAAAGATACCAGAGCCAACCCACCCCTGAATCACATCTTTTTTATATTTCTGCCCAGAATCGTGCTAAGTCTGTTCTTCGCTCTGCTAAAAATAATTTCATCTGTGCTAAATGTTCTCAACTCTCCAACTCAAATTCTTCTCGCTCCTTCTGGCACCTTGCCAAAAACCTTTCTGACAACTTTACCTCATCATCCTTCCCTCCTCTTTTCTACTCTGATGGCTCTGTAGCTATTTCTTCTACTGATAAAGCAGATCTCTTTGCTCAGACTTTCTCCTCCAATTCCACCATAGACGATTCCGGTGCCGTTCCTCCACCACTTCCCCTCTCTGACTTCCTCATGACTGACATTAAAATTTCTTCAGCTGATGTATTTTCTGCCATCACTGGCCTTAATACTACGAAGGCATATGGGCCAGATGGAGTCCCTCCTGTTGTCCTAAAAAACTGTGCTTCTGTGCTTACACCCTGCCTAGGTAAACTCTTTCGCCTTTGTCTATCAACTTGTACCTCTCCTTCTTGCTGAAAGTTTGCTCTCATTCAGCCAGTCCCAAAGAAGAGTGACCATTCCCAACCCTCTAACTATCGTCCAATTGCTTTAACATCCTGTGTCTCAAAAGTTTTTGAGTCAATTCTTAACAGAAAAATTTTAAAGCATCTTTCCTGCCACAACCTTCTTTCTGATCGTCAGTATGGGTTCCATCGGGGATGCTCCACTGGCGATCTTCTCACCTACCTTTCAGACTCCCGGTCATCCTCCTTTCGGATCTCTGGCGAAAGCTTTGCCATTGCGCTTGACATCTCAAAGGCTTTCGGTCGAGTCTGGCATAAATCTTCAATTACCAAACTGCCCTCCTACGGTTTCTATCTTTCTATCTGTGCCTTCATCTCTAGCTTCCTTTCTGGTCGTTCTATAGCTGCTGTTGTAGACGACCATCATTCTTCTCCTAGACCTATCAACAGTGGTGTTCCTCAGGGCTCTGTCCTATCACCAACTCTCTTCCTTTTATTCATCAATGACCTTCTAAGTTGTACATCTAACCCTATCCACTCATATGCTGATGATTCCACCCTTCA
>JAGKTI010009527.1:4779-30751 GCA_018397915.1 Birgus latro | reverse complement strand
AATAAGATTTCTATGCCACCTACAATACAGTATTATCCTTGTTTGGTTAGAAGACTTCCTGGTTCACCATTTTTATCGCAAAATTTTGTATTTTATTCCCTATATAGTCACTTGATTATGCTTATTATAGGGAAAACCTCTTTTGGTAAAGGTTATGGGAACAGTCTCCTCCGCTTCTTCTCTGTGATCACGAATTTTGTACTTAAAATGCATTATTGTTCAGTGATCAAAAACTACATTTACTCTTTCTGATCAACTTTTATGTACACTAGCCAACAATAGTCCTGTTGCCTCTCCTGTTTCTTTCTCAATGGGCTTTGAAATCGGTCCCATGATTCTGCTGCAGCTGACATTGATTACTTTATTTGGCCATCAATCAGTGTCATCTGTGTCATTTGCTTCATATTCAAGAGACTAATTTTCAAAGACCATGGACAGAAAAGCAGGCGAGATGACATGGATTTCATTGGCGATAGTGCACCAGCTCCAAAAAGAATCGCACAGGAGAGAGATGATAATATGAAAAATAGACAGAACTCGTGATATCCCAAGGAGATTAATTTAATATTAACATGTGAAGATTTATATGATAACAACGAGGATGTGTGATTCTCAGACATATTTATGATCGATTCCTCATCGTAACTCGGATGTCTTTACAGGAAGAACCAGACATGGGAAGATTTTTGCACTCCCTTCCCTGATCTTCGTGCAAAAGACAGCTATAGCTTATTGTAAATTTCATCTGGTAAATAAGACCTATTTATGAAACTTCAACAGGAGACAGAGGAAGATTCGACAGCCTCCATGTACTTCCTGCAAATCAGAACCAGAGTTACAACAGAGAAATGATCGTAAGTGTGTTTGTGTATCCTTGTTCTGGTTTAGAAATGTCACAGGCACGTGATATATTGCATAATACCGAAATCAGGTTTATCAGCGAGGGGTGGAATCATCAGCCATTTTGCATTAGTCATTGGCTGTGGCGTCATGCTGTCGAACTATCATGCACGAAGTGTATATCTAAACTTTTTGTAGCAAGTTTTCATATTTTCTTTCATTGCTGACACTATGTAACTGGCCACTTGTAAATTTTGGACCAAAGTGAATTTTAAAAATATTGGCATTGATGATTTTTGTAGTATTAGTACAAATTTTGTATTATAGAGATAAATATAATGTAAAAAATAGCCTTGACATAACATCAAATACTAGCTGAACAATGTTATGCTATGCTGTAGCCTTAGAATTTATCTTTCTATCTATATACCTTGGCTGCTTCCCCCAAGGAAAGGGAGGTAGCCAAGACAGGACAACACACTCCCAATTTACTCATCCACTTAAACACAATCATTGGCATCTTAGCCCCAAAAGGGAGAAGGGACATATTGGTGATGTATCGGATACCAAATTTTAGAGCTTCGCGGAGGCAGAAGTGGAGCCGGATGTCTATTTCTCATAAAATGCGGTTGCGGATAAAACTGCGGAGGTTCATATATTAATTTTTGCAGATGTGGGCACATCTGCAGATTATTTTTACCTCCATGTCCGTGGTTGCGGACTTCGACGCGGATTTTTTTTTACACATATTACAGTACATTTATGCAGTATAAAGTGACGAGTTTCAGCCACACTTAAGTGTAGGGCGGACATGTTTACCAGTGTGTGTTGTAGCTGCAACTCAAAGCTCCAGTTAAACAAAGAGAGAGAGGAGAGAAAGAAAGAAGATAAAAGCGAAAAATAAAGAGATATAATAAAAGAAGAGAGGAATGTACAGTGGGGCCCCTTGGATAGCGACCTTATTAGTCCACCAAAATGGCCACTATCCATGAAATCGCTATCCGAGGGGCAAACTTCTTACCTAAAAAAATTAATACAATCCTGGACTCCTTCAGCTGTTACCCTAATTTCCTCCATCCATCAGTATCACGTCATATTTCTTCAGTATTGTAATAAGATAAACGTATACTACATATTCAAAAAATTATCTTCTTTTCCTCCACGCAGTATTGTTTCTTTGGCTTGCCATGCATGTATTGTCTGGCCTTTTCGGTCACTTTTACATTACCAGCACTTCCTGTTCTTTCCCTGGGCCACCACCACCACTTGGGCCAGCCCCCGAAGTTGAAGCCATGATATTAGAACACTCAGTAGCCAGACAATAAATGGAAGGTCACAAAAAACTTTAACAATTGCGAGACTGTGACAAGTTGAATGAATGCGTGGTGCGTGGATAAACAAACAATCTTCTTCTTCTTCTTCTTGGGATAACTGCGGGGAGGTTCACCTTCCACCCGTCAGTATCGCCTAGATACCGGCATTCCCCCAAGAGAAAAGTAAAGGTAAAGGAAAAATTTAAAACTGTAAAATTTGGTAGGAGAGAGATAGTTGGAGATTAGTTATAAGAAAAACTTAAGATACGTACTTTCATTCCACAAGGGTGAATGAACTGAATGACGATAGACTCGCACTTACTATCAGTGTTACCAGGGTCCGACCTTGGCAACTCTGCCCACCTGCTCGCTACGTGTTAAATGCCTAGCGGATTTACGCTAACCGTGCTGCATTAATTGCCATGAGATAGTTTCATTCCTGTCACTATCCATGGATTTGCTACTTTAAAAAACACTGTCTGAGGGGCTCCACTGTATATCTTTTGATAAATTAATAACTTTAAAGAAATAACAAAACTCTTGTCATACTATGAAACAGTATTGGCTTTAGTCCAGATATGCCCACATAACATAGCACATGTAACTATTGCGAAAGATAGATAGAGAGAGAAAGAGGAACAATGACAGATGGAGGGAGGACGAGAGCTAATAGAGAAGAAAACAGAAAGAGGAAGAGGGACTGGTAGGTGAGAGGAACAGAGAGGAGAGTTGTGGATGAAAAGTAGAGAGAAAAAGAATTACGGTATGACAAAAAGAGAAAGGAGAAATATTGGATGGGTGGAGATCAGCAACCTCTGCAGTTCTTTGATGCGGAGGCGGATTATTATGCAGAACTTTTATTATCTGAAAACGCGGTGGCGGATAATGATGCGGAGCTTTTGTTGTCTGAAAACGCGGATGCAGTTAGTAATGCAGACATTATTTTCACTGCGGAGGCGGATATCTGATACATCACTAGGACAGATCCTCACTGCACCACACTGCACAAGGGTCAACTGCGCAGTGCAATCAGTGACATGCAGCAGGGCCCGACAGCAGAGCTGGTTTACTCCTGCCACATCATAATGGACCCATTCCCTTACCTGCACCTGACTTGATCAGCTGATCAGACAGAATGTGGGAGGACATTCCCTGAAGGCTGCATCATCATTTATTCATTCACAATTACTTTCCATTCCATTCATTTCTGTCATGCACAGCCACTCTTCCTTGCTCAATAGACATCCTTCTTGCATCCAATGCTCTCTTCACACTGTCCATCCTTCTTATTCGTGGTCTTCCTCTCAGCCTTACACCTCCCACATCAGATCTAGTTATTTTTTTCACCAGTCGGTCATTATCCATTCTCTCCATATGCCCAAACCATCGCAACACCCTCTGCTCAACTCGATCAGCCACCTCCCGAACAACTCCAGTTCTCCTTCGCATTCACCATTTCTCACTCGATCCATACGCGTCACTCCTCTCATACTCCTCAGACACCTCATCTCCATTACAATCACCCATATTCCATGTTTCAGCCCCATATAATGCAGTCGGTACCACAACACCCTCATACAGCTTTCTCTTTACATCCATTCTAAGCGAATGATATCTAAACACTTTTTTCATTCCTTGCAGCACCTTTCCTACGTCATTCATCCTAAACTTCACTTCTGCATCTATTCTTCCATCCACAGCAATGTATGACCCTAAATACTTAAAACTCATTACCTCCTCAAGCAAATCACCATTCAAAACCATATTCATCTTCCTTCCCTCTACCAACCTTGTACACTTCATCACTTTACTCTTAATCTCATTTACTTTAAATTTCCTCCTTTCACACACCCTTCCAAACTCCTCTACCAACTGTCTCAGTCTCTCCTCCGAATCAGCAACCAGTGCAGTATCATCCGCAAACAGCAGCTGCTTCAGATTCCACTCTCTACTATCAACATTCACCAGACTCAAACCTCTACCAAACACTCTTGGATTCACATCCCTATCTATTGCCAGGTGCCTTAATCCCGTAAGGGGTGGCCACACACAAATCGCCTCCATGTCGCTCTGTCTCCCGCCATTTCACTTCCCTGCTCCCAGCTCACACACCCCCTCTCTCATATACCTCTCCACTCCATCCCTCCATCTCAACATTGGCCTCCCCCTTCCTCTCCCTCCCTCCACCTCACTCACATACACTCTCATCAGTCTCTCATTCTCCATCCTCTCCACATGGCCAAACCACCTTAATGTGTAGAATGCTTCCTATCACATCCACATCCACACCACAATGCTCCTTCACTTCCTCATTTGTCAGTCTGTCTTTCCATGTGACTCCACATGCTCCTTTCAAATATCTCATTTCCACTGCTTTCACTCTTGACTTCTGTTCCTCCAACAAGGTCCAAGCTTCTCTTCCATACGTTAGAGTTGATATCACAATACAGCTTTTTCACCTCCATGCTCACTTCCCTGTTTCTTATCACTGCTTTCAAGGAACCAGCAACCTTTCTTCCTTGTGGCACCCTTTCAAGCACTTCACCCTCTAAACTTCCATCCTTACTCATCACACTACCCAAGTACTTAAATGCGCTCACATTCTCCATATCCTCCCCATCCAGTCTCACTGTACTTCACTTCTCTCAAAGACCATCACTTTACTCTTCCCTACATTCACCTTCAGATTCCATTTCTTACACACTCTCCCAAACTCATCTACCAAGCCTTTCAGCTCCCCTTCGTCTTCACTTAACAACACAGTATCATCTGCAAACAACAGTACAGGGAGTTTCCAAACACTTCCCTCTCTCACTAGGGCTGCTAAACATCCACAGCCCTACCTTGTATCGCTTTTATAACCCCATCCATATATAGATTGAACAACCATGGAGACATGACACATCCTTAATACTTTCCACAATCGTTGTCCGTCCACCCTGTCATATGCTTTCTCCAAATCCATGAAGGCTGCATACAACTTCTTTCCCTTCTCTTGAAACTTTGCCACTAAAAATCTAAGAATGAATATCTGATCTACACAACCTCTTCCCTTCCTAAAACCTCCCAGTTCTTCTCCAACTAATTCCTCTGTTATTTCCCTAACTCTGTCAGTAAGTATCCTACCATATACTTTCCCTATTACACTAAGAAGGCAAATGCCCCTATAATTACCACACACTTCTTTTTCCCCTTTTCCTTTGTACAGTGGAATGACTATACCTGACTTCCAGTCCTCCGGGACTCTACTTTCCTCCCAGGCCAATCTGCACACCTTCCACATCAATTTTATTACTATCTCTCCCCCATACTTCAGCATTTTAGCACACACTCCGTCAATTCCTGGGACTTTCCCCATTTTAACTTTCTTCATTGCTTCCACAACTTTCATCCTACTGATTTCTTCCTCTCTTCCCACATCCCTCCTTCTCCCAGCCATTCCCCAGCCACTTATACTTGCATTACACTACATTCTCTATGATCAACAATTCATTAAAGTGTTCTCTTCATCTGTTCACTTTTTACCCATTCTCCACTAGTTACAAGGCATATTGGCCTGATGGAGTCCCTCCTGTTGCCCTCAAAAACTGTGTTTCTGTGCTTACACCCTGCCTAGGTAAACTCTTTCGCCTTTGTCTGTCAACTTGTACCTTTCCTTCTTGCTGGAAGTTTGCTCTCATTCAGCCAGTCCCAAAGAAGGGTGACCATTCCCAACCCTCTAACTATCGTCCAATTGCTTTAACATCCTGTGTCTCAAAAGTTTTCGAGTCAATTCTTAACAGAAAAATTTTAAAGCATCTTTCCTGTCACAACCTTCTTTCTGATCGTCAGTATGGGTTCCGTCAGGGACGCTCCACTGGCGATCTTCTCACCTGCCTTTCAGACTCTTGGTCATCCTCCCTTCGGGACTTTGGCGAAAGCTTTGTCATTGCACTTGACATCTCAAAGGCTTTCGATCGAGTCTGGCATAAATCTTTAATTTCCAAACTGCCCTCCTACGGTTTCTATCCTTCTATCTGTGCCTTCATCTCTAGCTTCCTTTCTGGTCGTTCTATAGCCGCTGTTGTAGACGGCCATCGTTCCTCTCCTAGACCTATCAACAGTGGTGTTCCTCAGGGTTCTGTCCTATCACCTACTCTCTTCCTTTTATTCATCAATGACCTTCTAAGCTGTACATCTAACCCTATCCACTCATATGCTGATGATTCCACCCTTCACCTTTCCATTCGGTTCCCGCAACGTCCATCTCAGCAGTTACTTCAACAAAAAAGGGATGAGGCTATGGCACACCTAATGTCTGATTTGGCTCGTATCTCTGATTGGGGTAAAAATAATCTTGTTATTTTCAATGCATCAAAAACTCAGTTCTTACACATATCGACCCGACAAAATCTTCCTCAGGATTACCCACTAGTGTTTAATAATGAACAGTTATGTCCTGCATCATCCTTGAACATGCTTGGGATTTCATTCTCTCAGGATTTGTCTTGGAAAGAACATATTACATCTCTTGTGAAATCTGCTTCCAAGAGATTAGGTGTGCTAAGCCGATTCCGTACTTTCTTTACCCCTGCACAGTTGTTGACCTTGTACACGGGTTTTATTCGCCCGTGTATGGAGTACAACTCTCATGTGTGGGGAGGCTCCCCACATGCAGCTCTTCTCAATAGGGTGGAGTCAAAGGCTTTTCGTCTCATTAACTCTCCTCCTCTTACTGATTCCCTTCAACCTTTGTCTCTTCGCCGCACTGTTGCATCTTTATCTCTCTTCTATCGCTACTTCAACGGTCACTGTTCCTCTGAACTGTCTGCTTGCATCCCTCCACCTCTACGACGGGCACGTAGTACCCATCTAGCAACAAACTCTCATCCCTTTTCTGTCCAAGTCTCTAATGCGAGAGTTAACCGTGACTCCCAGGCCTTCATTTATGCAACTGGTCAACTCTGGAACTGTCTCCCTCTGTCTGTATTTCCTACTTCCTATGATCTCCAGTCTTTCAAACGCAGTGTGTCCAGGCATCTCGAAATGAACGGATCTTGAATTTGGCTCTCTTTTGTATTGTTTTTGCTTTTTCTTGGAAGGAACAGTATGCAGGCCTGTGGCCTTTGGTTCCTTCTTCCTTGCATTAAAAAAAAAAAATCTACTATTTTTATCATTCACTCCCCACCTATTCTTTGGCACCCTGCCTAACTCTCTTTACCTCTTTCCAGAACATATTCTTACATTCCGTCCACTTTGCATTCAAATTCCTTCCAAATTCCTCATCCACTCTCTTCTTACTCTCTCTTACTAATCTTTTCACCTCTCTCCTCCTCTCTACATATTACTGTCTTCCGTCTCTCAACTACTTCGACACCCCTGTTCCTCATCCACTCACTATATGCTTTCTTCTTTTGAGCCAGGGCTCTTGTTTGGCAAGCCACAGCTCGCAAATGCAAGTACACTCAACCCTCGATTTGCCGGACTAAAAGGGGGGAAGTCTAGTCCGGGAATCACAAAAGTCTGGGGGCCACTGCCCATTCCTCTAAGTTAACCATACTCGGTCCAGCAATCGCCAGTATTAAGTACCCGCCCCGGACTTTTACCACACTTTGTCCAGCACTCAGTATTACATATACCAACATAAGTTACATACAGAACATGGTTTACAACATATGACTGTATAAAAGGAAAAATAAATATATTTAACATACTGTTCTGTATGTACTTACTGCATTGTATTGTCGAGAGGATGCATGTGTATGCCGTGATCGTAAAACATACGTTACATACAAAACGTGGTTTACAACACATGACTGTATAAAAGGAAAAATAAATACCTGTATATTTAACATACTGTACTGTATATGTATTGTATTGTAGAGAGGATGTAGGTGTATGGCGTGATCGTATAGTGGTTCCCCGAATAGCTTAAACTATTCGAAGTCAGACACGACATCCATAGGTGAATCTGTAGCACCACTGGAGTCGTGTTGAGCTGCAGGTGGGCTGCTTGGTTAAGGAGGAGGTGGCTTGGCAGTGGTAGACTGGCTCATACCACTGGGGCCTGGTTCAGGAGAAGACGGCTAGGCAGTGCATGGTTTAAAAAAAACTATCAGTCTTAGTCTGGTGACCAGCAAGTGTTGCATCACAATAATTTTTGTACGGAGAAGCCGGAGTTGGTCGTAATGCTCCTGAATGTCCTTGTTGTTGCTGTTTGCCACAAATTTAAGTAGTGTATCTGCACATTCCCTGACCACAGACTTCTTAACAGTTGTTGGCGGCTCGACGTCACTCTCCTCACCGTCGCTGCTCTGCTCCCCAGTCGCTGTTGCCACTATCTGTTCCTCGGACAATATTTCATGCCCCTCTGCAGCTTCATTTTCTCATGAATGTCATCTAGCATAACTGCATTTTCTCCACCCCTATGGAGAAGTGCATGGAAGTCTGATGCCTCGAACCTTTCAAAATCACAGTCATAATCTTCATCCTTGAGGAGTTTTTTCCATGTGTTGGTAAGTGTGGAATGCTTAATGTCGCCCCATGCCTCAGCCAAGTTGTGGATGGCAGAGCGGATATTGTATGATTTAATATTCTCCAGGGTTCTCTTCCCTCTTGTATCATCTCCCCTGTCAGCCTCAGTCTCCAACACAACCAGCACTTCGTCAAGATATTTTCTCTGGTACCTCCGCTTCAGTGAACTGATTATGCCTTAATCCACTGGTTGGATCAGTGAGGTGGTGGTTGGGGGGTAAAAACATGCATTTTATCTCTGCCATCCTGGGTGGGGCGGGTGGGGGCATTGTCCATTAGGACTAATGCCTTCACTTCTGCAGGCGGGATTTTCAGCCCCTTTTCCTGGTGGTTCCTTACTTCAGGCACCAGGTGATGATGGAACCAGTCTTCACAAATCCAGCTGGTGAACCACACTTTGCTAGAACTGTAATAATGTACAGGAAGCTCATTCATACAATCCTTAAGTGCCCTGGGTTTTGCAGACTTCCCCACAATTGCCAGTTTGAGCCTGTGTGTACCTATCTTATTACCACCACACATCACTGATAACCGTTCATTATTAATCTTTTTACCTGGCACCTTATGCTTGTCCTTCCTTGCCTGGGTATTATTAGGCAAGGACCGCCACATAACCCCAGTCTCATCCACATTGTAAATTTGATGTAGCGATCAGTGTTCATGCTTAATAAGATCATCTTACTTCAATCTAATTGGTTCAACACTCTCAGCATTGGCACTGGCAGCCTTGCCTGACACTTTCACACTATGGATGCTGTGGCGTTTCCTGAAACACCACAGCCATCCATCACTTGCCTTAAAATCAGTGATACCCATGTGTGCTGCAAGCTTTGAAGCACTGGCAGCGAGCTCGACACCACAAGCCTGCTGTTGAACATACCACTTGTGCACAGCTGCATCTACGTCAACACTCGTTGAAGTTTTCATATGTTTTCTACTTGATCCAGTCTTTGCCTCAGACACAGAAAACTTCACAGTGTAACTCTCCCGCTTTTCTTTTGCTTTTTTGATGTCAGATACAGTTCGTTTCGTTTCAGTCTGTTTTTTTACACCATACTCCTCACACACCACAGCGACAGACTTCCCAGCCTCAAAATTCCTTATTAGCTCAAGTTTTGGGGACACTGAGAGATGCACAGGCTTCTGTGTGAACTTGGTCACTTTCCTTGGGGTTGGTGGTGCCATCCTGGAGTTATAAACTGCTCAGATAATGCTCAGATGTAAAGCCACTTTACACTACGAGATAACAGTAAACAAATGATTGGCGCGAACACGGCCACCTTGCGGAGGGCCTGGACTTTGACCGGGAAACGGAAGGGATCGCTGTGTGTGGGGAATTTGAAAATGTAAGTTACAGTATTTCCATTTTTTTTGTCCGGGAAATCCAATATCCGGGAAATAGGGGTCTGCCAAATTGAGGGTCGAGTGTATTTTTCCCCTTCGGCGAGCAAATTTTACATGCAAGTCGCCTTTTGGCAAGGAGAAAATACGTCAACTTCAAAACTCAGTAAACTACAAAATAAGTAAATCTCACTTAAATGAACAAAAAAGCATGTTATGATCGATTATTAAGTCTTTACTTGTTTCCATTAAAAAAGAAAAAAATGGTTTTACGCCTGGTATCCCCGAAGGGCTAAGGCGTTGCCCCTGGATAGAGGACCTTTGGATTGGAGCATGTAGCACTATATGGCCGGATGCCCTTCCTGATGTCTACCAATGACCCTTGGGTGGATTCGATCCTCCGACCCTACGGCCAGAGCATAGCGCTCTAATTCCACTGTGAATGTTTAAAAATAGACCGACAGTCAACAATATACATGAGCAACAAACCCCATTATATGATTCTAATCATCAGAATGTGTAAATACATAGACATATTTATTTATTCATTCATTCATCATCCAGTCCTACGCTGCCTTATGAGGAGTGTAGGAGCCCTGGGCTAGGCAAGTTGGTCCTGACATTTAAGATGAGAGTGACCAGCCTCACTCATCCCTAAGTGGCATTACATGAGCAATAAACCCCAACCACCCCTTGGATATAAACCTGCACCGGCTCAATCTGACTGGAGCACCGTAATTACCCACTAAACCACCAGGCGCCAAAATTTGGTTACATTTATTGCTCATAAAATATTTTGGCTCGTAGTCAGTTTGGCTACTAAAAATTTATTTGGCTTCTGAATGTGAAACCTCAGGAGCCAAATGGCTCGCAACCATTGACAGTTAGCAAGAGCCCTGTGTGCCACAGCCTCTCTCACCTCTTCAGTCCACCATGCTGTTCCCTGAACCCCCTTTCATCTTCTCTTCACCCCACACACCACCTCACATGCTGCACAGATTTCTTCTGTGAATATCTTGCACACACCTTCCACGTCCCCCATCTGCTCCAATCTATATTTACCCAATCGCTCCTCCACTTCTCTTTTATATTCTTTTTTTTTTCCATCCTCTTGTAACTTTTCTACCCTCCTTGTAAGAACTACTTTCTCCTGTCCTTCCCTTCTTCTCTTTCTTCATTTTGTTTGGACTTGTGATTCTGACCACCACCAAGTGGTTGTCCGAAAGTCCACTCCTCCAACTTCTATATACTCTTGCATCCATTACACACCTCATCCTTTCATCCACACACACATAATCATTCATTGCCTTCCATTCATTCAATTTACCATCCACCCTTCTTATCACTCGCCATGTATACCTATGGATCATTTTGTGCCTGAAGAGGGTATAGCTATCACCAACCCCCTCCCGGCACAAATGTCCACTAAAGCACTGCCATTCTCATCCATCCCAACAGGCACACCCCACTCACCAACCACTCCATCCACCTTCACATTCCCTACTTTTCCCTTCATATCTCCAATCATAAACACTCTCATTCCTTTCATATAAATATTAAACAACCATGGTGACATCACACATCCCTGCCGCAGACCCACTCTCACGAGAAACCAATCACACACAGTATTTCCCACTCTTACACGTACTCTGCTATTTACATTAAAAACTTTTCACTCCTTTTAGTAACCTACCATAAAGTCCCTATAATTGTAAAACAGTCCACAAAGCCTCCTTGTAAGTTCTTTCATGCGCTTTCTCTAAATCCATGAATGCCCAAAACACATCCTTATCATTCACTAAATATTTTTCACACACCTGTCTCACAGCAAACACCTGATCCATGAATCCCCTCCCTCTCCTAAAGCCACACTGCTCATCACCAATCACTTCCTCTGTACCCTCTCTAACTCTCTTAACCCTTTGAGATTTTCGGCCCTACGCCGATTGTGTCTGTGCCAGATTCAGCCAGGCACACATGAGCCTACCATCACACTGCGATATTTGCACTTAGTTAGCCACTGTACACTAACTCTTCATAGTAAACTGATGAATGTGGTACCGATTTAAAGCTGAATAGTTGCTCTTTATTGTAGTATGTTGAAAATGGTAAATACAATAGCTAAAAGGCCAATAGGACGAGTAGAATTTAGCCGAAAAGGAAAAATCGAGTAGAAGTTACCCGAAAAGGAAAAATCGAGTAGAAGTTAGCCGAAAAGGAAAAATCGCTCACCCTTCTGTAGAAAACTCTGTTTATCTGTTTATCTATTGCTAGACGCCTTAATCCCATAAGGGGTGGCCACAAACAAATCGCCTCCATGTCGCTCTGTACCCCGCCATTTCATTGCCCTGTTCCCAGCTCACACCCTCTCTCTCATACACCTCTCCACTCCATCCCTCCATCTCATCCTTGGTCTCCCCCTCCCTCTCCCTCCCTCCACCTCAATCACATACACTCTCCTCGTGAGTCTCTCACTTTCCATTCTTTCCACATGGCCAAACCACCTTAATGTGTTCTTCCTAACGCTTGTTATCACATCCACATGCACACCACAATGCTCCTTCACTTCCTCATTTGTCAGTCTGTCTCTCCATGTGACTTCACATGCTCCTCATAAATAACTCATTTCCAGTGCTTTCACTCTTGACTTCTGTCCCTCCAACAGGGTCCAAACTTCACTTCCATATGTTAGAGTTGGTATCACAATACTGTCATGTAGCAACTTTTCCCTTCCATGCTCACTTCCCTGTTCCTTATCACTGCTTTCAAGGAACCAGGAACCTTTCTTCTCTGCTGCACCCTTTTCAAGCACTTCACCTTCTAAACTTCCATCCTTACTCATCACACTACCCAAGTACTTAATGAACTCACATTCTCCATATCTTCCCCATCCAATCTCACTGTACATTCACTGACTTCACTTCTCTCAAAGACCATCACTTTACTCTTCTCTACATTCATCTTTAGATTCCATTTCTTACACACTCTCCCAGATTCATCTACCAAGCCTTGCAGCTGCCCTTCGTCTTCACTTTACAACACAGTATCATCTGTAAACAACAGTACAGGAAGTTTCCAAACACTGCCCTCTTTCACTAAGGCCTCTCCAACATCCACTGCCCTACCTTGTATCTCTTTTATAACCCCATCCATATACAGATTGAACAACCACAGAGACATGACTCATCCTTGTGTCAATCGAACCTTCAGATGGATAAATTTACTCAGTTCACCATCCACACACACTGCAGCCTTAGCACCCTCATACATACTCTTCACGGCCTTGAACAACTTCCCATCTACTCCATATATTCTTAATACGTTCCATATTCCTTGTCTATCCACCCTGTCATATGCTTTCTCCAAATCCATGAAGGCTGCATACAACTTCTTTCCCTTCTCTAGAAACTTTTCTACTAAAGATCTAAGAATGAATATCTGATCTACACAACATCTTCCCTCCCTAAAACCTCCCTGTTCTTCTCCAACTAATTCCTCTGTTATTTCCCAAACTCTATCCTACCATATACTTTTCCTATTACACTAAGAAGGCAAATGCCCCTATGATTACCACACACTTCTTTTTCCCATTTTCCTTTGTACAGGGGAATAATTATACCTGACTTCCAATCCTCCGGGACTCTACCTTCCTCCCAGGCCAATATGCACATCTTCCACATCCATTCTATTACTATCTCTTCCCTATACTTCAGCATTTCACCACACACATCATCAGTATTAGAGTTATGTGAAATTTGATAGCACCATGTCAGTCTACAGCAAATTCATTCTTTATTGATTTATAGGTTTTGGCAATTTATGTTAATTTTCACAGAGAAAAGCAAAACCTCTCGCTGTCATGCTGGCAAATATCCATGCTGGTAATAACGATATTATTCATGGCAAAAACCTATTTATTATGCATATCTGTCTGATGTACTCATCACTGTAAATAGAAATAGTTGGAAAAGGATAAATAGGATAGTGTATGTGGAACAAGGCCAGCTAGGAGATGGAAAACATGCCAAAAATATATATTATTTCGGATGACTCGATTTTGAGTCATCAGAATCTCAACGGTTGGATTTATGATGATTCGAAAATGCGTCGTCAGAATCTGAAAGGGTTAATTAACACTACCATAAACCTTACCTACAACACTCAACAGACTTAAACCCCTAAATCTAGTACATTCATATTTATCACCCTTACCTTTATACAACGGAACGACACAAGCACTTGCCCAGTCAGTTGGCACCATACCTTGCACAAAGCATACATTCAACAGTCTTACTAACCAGTCAACAATAGTCGGTCCACCACCTTTCAAGCATTCCACAGCATACCCATCCATACCTGCAGCTTTCCCCGTTTTCATCTCCTCTACTGCTTCCTGCACTTCCTCTATCATGATCAAAGAATCATTCAGCTCTCCCAACACATTTATTCCTTGCACCTTTCCATCTGCCACAATCTCAGCCTCCCTTTCCTCCTGTACATTTAACAATCTTTCAAAATATTCGACCCATCTCTTCCTTACTGCATCCATCTCAATCAACATCCTTCCATCCTTTGCTTTTACTCGCTCTTCCTTCCCAGACTTTCCGTTTCACACACTTTTCACCTTCTAAAACATTTTCTTATTCTGTTGAAAATTCTCAGTCAACTGCCTACCCCACCTCTCATCTGCTGCCACTTTAGCATCCCACACAGCCCTTCTCGCCCAGTTACTCTTTTCCTTATACCTCTCATGTGACACCTCATCCTTCCACTGCAACCACACTTCATATGCACATCTCTTCTCAACCACAGCCATACCTACTTCCTCGTACCACCATTCACTTCCCTTCTTACACCACCACCAACTCGTCTCGTACCACACACCTCTTCCACATGCTCCATAGAATAGGGAAAATAAAGAATTTCTCACTCACTTGAGTGTTGCAGCTAAACGAGGCTTACATGAAGGAGCGTTAGTGCCAATTTTAACATATGGACGTGAGACTATGATGTGGCATGAAAATGAAAGGTCAAGAGTAACAGCAGTGGAGATGGGACTGCTGAGGAATGTATGTGGAATACAGAGTGGATAGGATTTGAAATAAAGTGATTCATGAAAGATGTGGAGTGAAGAAGTCTGTGGACACCAGAATCGAAGAGAGGGTACTGAGATGGTATGGTCATGTGGAAAGAATGGATAACAATAGAATGGTGAAAAAGGTGTATCTGAGTGAATTTGAAAGAGGGAGGAGACGAGGTAGGCCAAGGAGAAGGTGGAGGGATGTGGTGGATGAATGTGTGAGGAAGAGAGGTTTGGAAGTTGGTGAGGCTAGGGAACTGACAAGAAACTGAGCTGGTTGGATGAATGTTGTGACGAGAAGTGCATGATCAGGGATTTGGCACCCCTTTTTAACGTGGCAGCATCCGGATTGACTCTATCGAATACGTTTATGTGAAGTTACAGAACGTGGTGAATATTTTTGGTGTATCCAATAGAGCCAGGATTCCGGGGGCTTGAATGGTGAGTGAATGGAAGTATGGCCTATTGGATTGGGCAAAAATGGACTATCTGGACATTGCCACTCCTCACCCTGCCCTAGGGTGTGAAAGGAGGTGTGGATGATGATGATGATGATGAAGAATTTCTCAGATGGCTAAATTGAAAGGAATATTCTTCATCAAGTACTTGATATTATGTTAGAGCTGTTTTCATGCGATATTTTTCTATTTTATACACGATTTATGTTAATAATAATAATATTATCAATATCTTTATTTCGCTCTTCATTCTAGGCCAGAAGTGTCAATTGGTCAATTTGGTATCAGTCAGTTGGAAGTGTGTGTAATTAATGTTCCCCTTATGGTAGGTCCGGTGACTGATGCTACGGGTTCCTACATGGCCATCCTGTTAATTCTGGCTGCCACTCAACTCATCGCCTTCGTCCTGTGGCTGCTCATGCCGGCTGCTGTTGCTTATGATGCCCGCACTGAGCACCATGAAGCTGCCTGATTTGTGGAGTTGCATTCTTAGTGGCATTCAAGATCTCATTACATATCTTCATTAGTGATTATATTTTGCTCATTGTATCTTTTCTATTCTGAACATTACATTTTAGTATTCCCCCGTACTTTATTGTTGCAGCTTTCGATATTTTAATGATATATATACCATGCTCTGTTATGGTGTAATTTGCAATAGAAACCACTAAGGCAGAGGTGCTAAGAACCTCCTATGCCACCTGGAATACAGACCACACTGCAACTGAGTTTATGGGGTGACCACTGAAATAGTTAACAAGTGTCGCACAACCAAACTTACACAATACAGTACTTCATTCTACTACTTCTTAATCATCTGTACTCTTGCGATAAAAGTTTGCTGTCATTTCCTTTCCGGCTGTATATGGAAGCTTTTACATGGAATATTTTTTATGTTTTATCCTTAGGAAGCATTAAACAAAAGAGTAAGAGAAGATAGGATACTCTTTGACTGAGCAGTAAGGTAACATGACACAATGCTGACACAATGCTATTGACGGTACCATGTGCCTACCCTACCCTCATCCTTCCCATCCTGTAATTTAACCCTTTGTTTGCCATCATCATCAGCACAGCATTGATATGGTTACCAGTAAAAAAGATTGAAAGAAAGACACGCTTCTCGACGCAGGTTCATTTAAGCAGATGTCCTGTCGCCTCTTCTCTCTATGAGCTTTGAAAATCAGCCTTGTTATTCTACAACAACTGATATTTATTGTTTTATTGGACCATAGATCAGTGTCATCCTTGTCATTTTCTTCTGATTCAAGAGACAAATTTTTAAAATACAGGTATTGTTATGCTTCCGATCATCTGGTTTCTTTGGGTTCTTCTAAACAAGAAGGAACACACAAAACTCAGTTATGATACACTGTAATGGTACAAGGCGAGAACAGAAATCAGGGTTGGGATACAACAGGTTTATTACTATCCTTAAACTTTAGTTACAATGCTGACACCATTAAGACAAAGACATATAGGACTTATAAAGTTAGTGGTCAGTCCGAGCAATGGGGTCTTAATCTGAGGACCTGAAGGGATCGCTACCCTGGGTGTGCTACGGAGTTAGCCACCAAGTCCATACACAGGGAAAGGGGGAGGGGGAGATCCGGGAGGTGAGCTTATGTCTGTACTGTAGGATGTTGTTATGAGTATATTGGGAAGGCAAAAGCCAAAAGTGAGAAACTGTGACTCTACTTCTGAAAGGGGAAACTAGATATCTAGTTCTTACCAAGGACCTAGGGGACAGACATTTGTGTGGACTGGTCCCAAAGTGGGCACACATGGAGGTTATAAGGGATCCGCGAAAGACGAGACAGCAAGGTCATACATTTGTGCCACTGGGATCTCTTTTCCAGGTATAGGGGGAAGGGGACTCTTGGGGCGTGGAAGAGAGAGCATAAGACGAAGGGTCACTTTAGGGTTCATGGTGTCTTACAGTAGCCACCCTTGGGTAGGGAGATGTGGCTTCTTTTGAGCTGAACTGCATCGGACCAGTTCAGTTGGCGAATGCACGGAGTTGCGTTGGGCCAACTCCCTTGGGACGTCCCATTGACCAACGTCTGTGGTTTGCATCAAGCCAAACTGGAGTCAGAGCTGCATCGAGCCTTCTCCGCAGTACTGCATCAAGTACTGGACTGAAGAACTCTGGCTGTTTACAGTACTTGGGGCTCTGGTCACAATAGCGGGTGGGTTGCAGGTCGGGGTGAGAGGGGCTGCTAATTGTGGTGTGTGTGTGATGTTCCTGTGCCCCTCTTGCTTAGAAACTCATATGATAGTGATCCTGGCGGTGGAGCAAAGATGCTTCCCGTCTTCTCGGCGGTGGTTTTCCATGGTAGCTGGACCAGGGACTGTGGTGGGTGGCTTCATCCCAGACATTTCATTACCCTCGTCGTCCTTTAAGCCATGTCCTCGAGGCTGGAGGTCAAAAGCCATCTCTCTGCTGGTGACAGTGGTTGGCATTAGGTCCTGCAATGTGCAGTACCATGCTATGGACCTTGTAGCTGGTCTCTTCTTTGGGTCTCTGACATGGATGAGGGAGCTTGGCAGATGGTAGGCTTTGAGTAGGTGTAGTAGGTGATGAGGCCCCTGGATTCTTTTCTTGTGTCCAGCATTGGAGAATCAGAAGGAGTAATGGACGAACATGGCTGTGTGGGTTGGGTATGGCTGGAGAGAGGCAATGGTGGCAAATGTTGTGGCTACAATGGTGGCTGGGAGGCAAATGGTGACCTTTGACCCGGGGTTAGGCTTGAAGTAACCCATTGTGGAAGCGAAGGTAGGAGTGGCCTGAGTGTTGGCTGGTATGGGGATAGGTTGGACAAAATTTGTGCTAGTTCATGGCCTTTTTTTTTTTTTTTTTTAATTATCCTGCGTTGTTGGGGCAATTTCATTTGTGGTTGGGGTTGGTAGGGAGGTGGGTGGTGGGGTGGCAGGTTTTGATGATAGTGGGGAGCTACATCTGTTAGGTGGCTGGGATTGGTGGCCTGATCTGGTGAAGATGGGAATGTGGCTTGGCCTGTCTGATAGGTGTGTGGATGAGGATGAGGAGCTAGTGGATAATCTAGGGCTAGGTGAAGGTGAATAGGAGGTTGGGCGAGGTTGTGGTGGTGGTTGTGGTACTGGTGATGGGTTACTGAGGTTATGAGATGAATGAGAAGGGGTATGGGAAATTGCTCGGTGGCGAGGTGGCTGAAGGTCAGGATGGTGAGTCTGAGGATGGGGTGAGAGATGAGGGGAGGGGGGAGGTAGGATGAGAGTTGATGGTAAGGTGATTGTGGGGTGGACAGGTTTGGTGATGACTATGAGGGTGAAGCCTGGTGAGCTTGGGATGGTAGACTGGATGCAGGGTTGGGTGGTAATGGGAGGGAAGAGAAGTTTATGGATGGGGTGGGGAAGACAGGATAATGAACTTGATGATAGCTGAACGACTGGGGTTGTCAGTGAGGAAGTTGTGGGCGATGAGAGGTGATGGAGGATGGAGTTTGTGTTTCCTTGGTCACAGTGTTGGTTTGGTCAGTTCAGATGGGATTATATTGACGGATATATCAGTTGCAGTATACCCTTTGCTATGAAAATCAATGATGACTTGGTAGCAGTTCAGCAAGTGTGTGATTTTGGAGGGACCTAGACACTTTGTATGGAGTTTGTGGTCTGGGGGCAATCTAGCAACCATGACTAGCTGGCCCACTTGGTATGGATTGTCGGGGGTAGTTTTGTCCTTCTGCAGGTCTTAGCAGTGCTGCTTGTGGTGAAGTTGGTTCTTGAGGTGGAAGAGTGGGTCTTGTGTGGCTTGTGCGGTTGGTAGTAGCTGGGCCAAGTGGTGTAATGGGATTAGCAGTGGGGGCTCGCCAAAAATGCGTTCATAGGGAGTGATGCCCTCTTTAGGGTAGGTATTCATGCCCCATTGTAGGATTTTGACTTGAGATGGCCATTCTTCTGTGCTGACGGCGATTAGCCTGGCTCTGTGTTTACTGGCAAGGCTATGGCTCCTTTCACAAATGGAGTCCTTGGGGATGGTAGAGACAAGTGGGAGATACGGTATCCAAATAACTTGGATAGCTGTTCCTAAACTTGTCCAGAGAGCTCTGGAGCGATGTCAGAATGGAATGCTTGTGGAAGGTCAAAGTATGGAAAGACGTCAGTGATTAGGGCCTTGGCGATGGCTGTGGCAGAGTATTCCTTAGATGGGCAGACGATGATGAACTAGAAGTAGGTGTCGACGAATGTTATGATTAATCGGGTCACCGATTTTGACGGGAGAGGTCCCATTACATCTACAGCAAGCAGCTGTCATGGTTTGGTGGCTTGACTGTTTGATAGAACACATGGCACTGCAACAGCAAGGTCATATGGTGCCATATAAGCAAAAACATAGGCAGTAGAAACATAAAAGCTTTAAAAAGCAAAACTCCGTATTTAAAACTAGACTGTATTTTGTTTTTGTTGATTTGGAAAAGGCCTTTGACAGAGTCCCTAGAGAGGTAGCGAAGTGGGCAATGAGAAAGCTTGGGTTGGAAGAGTGGCTGGTTAGGGTGGTTATGGCCATGTACATGGATGCTTGCACCCAGGTAAGAGTGAATGGAGATTTGAGTGATGAGTTTTCCGTGAATGTTGGTGTGCATCAGGGATCAGTCCCTATGTTGTTTATCATGGTACTTGAAGTCCTCTCATGTGACTTCAGAGATGGACTCCCATGGGAGATGTTGTATGCTGATGATTTGGTGTTGACTGCAGAGAATGAAAAGGTGGCGGAGGAAAGATTTAGGAAGTGGAGAGATGGTATGGGGCACAAGGCTTAAAGGTAAATGCAGATAAAACAAAAGTGATGATATCTAGGGTTGGTGGTGGTACAGTCAAAGAAGAGGGAGAGTGGCCATGTGCAATTTGCTACAAAGGTGTGGGAAGTAATTCCATCTTGTGCAGTGTTTGTGATAAATGGGTACACAAGAGATGTAGTGGTATTAGAGGTAGACTGCGAGATAATGCTGATTTTATGTGTGCGGCGTGTTGGTGAGAGCAGGTGGAGATTGTTACGTGTGAAAGGATTGAACTTGCTGGTGAGTCTCTTGAGTGTGTGGAAGAGTTTTGTTATTTGGGAGACATGTTATGTGCTGGAGGTGGGGCTGGAGCTAGCTCGGTTGCTAGGGTGAGAAGTGGTTGGAAGAAGTTCAGGGATCTGTTGCCTCTCCTGACATTGAGAGGACTCTTCCTACATACTAAGAGGTCTTTGTATGCAGCATGTGTTAGGAGTGTGATGCTGCATGGTAGTGAGAGCTGAGCAGTAAAAGAAGAGGATATTCCCAGGCTCAAACGTACAGAAATGACAATGATTAGGTGGATGTGCAGTGCATCCCTGCGTGCAAGGCCTGGGGGGGTTGGGTTTACGATCGAAGTGTTGAGAGGTAGGATGGGACTGGAGTGTATTGGTGTTGTGGTGAGGAGAGGTAGACTGAGATGGTTTGGGCATGTGGAGAGGATGGGGGATGATAATTGGGTGCAGAAGGTGAGAAATGTTAATGTTGGGGGAGGGGTTGTGAGGGGTAGACCGAGAAAGACATGGGACGAGGTCATTAAGTGTGACCTCAGGGTAAAGGGACTGAACAGGGAGGCTGCCATAGATCGAACAGGGTGGAGAGCCGCCATTAGGTGATCAAGGCCGATGCATGCAAGCACATGTTGGAGCCTTCAAAAGCAAAATGAAATGAAACATCAAAGTAAAAACAATGCAATCATAAAAGGTGGAGGAGGCCAGCCTGCTTCAGAAATGAAAATACATCATCTCCAGGGGTACCAGGCCCTCCCCTGAGCATTGAAGAGAGAGTAAACCCCCCCCCCCTTGGTGCCTCAATAGCAGCCTCTGACGTAAGTTGCCCAAACTGGGATACTCAGTTTGAGCAAATGCCTGACAGTAAGGGGAACCAAACAGTCATCACAGAATGGCTGCATGCTTCCACACATGAGGAACTCATGTGTGAGCCTGGTATGTCCAATGCAAAGGTGAGCCAGAACAGTCTCTAACTTACGAGGCACTGTAGGGCAAGCTCTCTGAGAGACGAACTTGGTGACTTCCTTTAGCTAGTTGACAGCAACGCTATCCCACCACAACTACTAACAAGCACGAACAACAGACAATAGTGGAGTGCGTAAATCAGTAGCAGGTAAAAGACAAGGAGCATGCACAGGTCACAAAGCCGCAGCCTTAACTAGTGCATCTACCTTTTCATTACCCGTGACACCAACATGTGTAGCAGAAATCCACTCTCTTTTCCCGACGACGAATGAGGAACAGCCACTCCAAAATAGCTAAAATATAGGATGGGAAGAGTTAAAAGAGTCCAGGGCCAAAAGCGTTCCTTGAGAGTCACAAAAAATAGTAAAATAATTGTCATGATGAACAAACACCAACTTCAGGTCTAAAATGAAAGCTGACAACTCTGCAGTAAAAATGAGGCAGCCAAAGGAAGACTACCTTCATGGTTAAAATTGGGAAAGACCACTCCAAAACCAACACCACAGGCAGATTTAGAGCCATCATTATACACAGGCACAGAACCACCATGACTAGAAGAATGTTCTAAAAATAACTGTAAAAGAGACTGAAGACTGACAGAATCCTTTGAGCCTGCAAAAAACCTGCAGAAAGTTACCTTGGACAAGATCGATGGTGCAACCCTCGGGATCCGAACAGGACTGACAGGTACTGCCGATAAACCAAACTCCTCCATGATATCCCGAACCCTGTAGCCAAACAGACGAGGCATGCGAGGGTGTCTACTATAATACAAAAAACAAGACTGTTGCATCATACACTCACAGACAAGTGAGTCTGGAAGGCGACGAATCCGGAGCCAGCACTGTGCTACAACAGGCTGATGCAGTAGATTTAAGGGAGGCACACAAGCTTCCACCAACGAGCTGGGAATCGGAGGTGACCGAAAAGCTCCCGTTGCAAGGCGAAGACTAGCATGATAGACAGCATCTAAAGTTTTTAGTCTGGACTCTGTGGCAGAGGAGTAGACCTTGCAGCCATATGACAGCTTGGAGGTTACAAATGCAAGAGTGTCCTCTGATCAGCACCCCAAGAGGTATGGGGCAGAACCCTCAATAGACTGAAAGCTTTCCTACATAATGCTTTAAGTTTCGCCAAGCTTGAAATCCAAGTCAAACGGCAGTCAAATGTCAGGCCCCAGAGTTTCGACTCTGCCACACAACGGAGTCTCCTTGCCACAAAGCAGGAGATCAGGGTCCGGGTGTACCCCTGTCATCCTACAAACGTGCGTGGCCCCAGTCTTAGAAGGGGAAGAACAAAAACCCTTGGAAGTGGCCCAGGCAGAAATCATGTCCAAGGCAGGCTGCATGCGCCACTCAATAGCAGACATGAGGGAGCCAGAAAACCATATACAGTAGCTATGTCATCCACATAAAGGGGTGAGGATACCCCAGTAGGCACAGTGTCAAGAATACCATTGATGGCCACCGCAAACAGGGAAACACTTAGGACACTCCCCTGTGGGACACCTTCCTCCTGGCGCAGTGGCGCAGAGAGGGTAAGACCCACAGGGGCCCGAAACATTTGATCAGTCAAGAAGTCTTCAAGCAACACAGGCAGGCGACCACATAAACCAAAGACATGAAGTTGTTGGAGGATGCCATGGTGCCAGGCTGTGTCATAAGCCTTCTCAAGGTCACAAGATGTTGCTTAGAGGCAAATGCTTCAACAAAAAAGGGATGAGGCTATGGCACACCTAATGTTTGACTTGGCTCGTATCTCTGATTGGGGTAAAAATAATCTTGTTATTTTAAATGCATCAAAAACTCAGTTCTTACACTTATCAACCCAACAAAATCTTCCTCAGGATTACCCACTAATGTTTAATAATGAACAGTTAAGTCCTGCATCATCCTTGAACATGCTTGGGGTTTCATTCTCTCGGAATTTGTCTTGGAAAGAACATATTACATCTCTTGTGAAATCTGCTTCCAAGAGATTAGGTGTGCTAAGCCGATTCCATACTTTCTTTACCCCTGCACAGTTGTTGACCTTGTACACGGGTTTTATTTGCCCGTGTATGGAGTGCAACTCTCGTGTGGGGAGGCTTCCCACATGCAGCTCTTCTCAATAGGGTGGAGTCAAAGGCTTTTCGTCTCATCAACTCTCTTCCTCTTACTGATTTCCTTCAACCTTTGTCTCTTCGCCGCACTGTTGCGTCTTTATCTCTCTTCTATCGCTGCTTCAACGGTCACTGTTCCTCTGAACTGTCTGCTTGCATCCCTCCACCTCTACGACGGGCACGTAGTACCCGTCTAGCAACAAACTCTCATCTCGTTTCTGTCCAACTCTCTAATGCAAGAGTTAGCCATTACTCCCAATCCTTCATTTATGCAACTGGTCAACTCTGGAACTGTCTTCCTCTGTCTGTATTTCCTACTTCCTATGATCTCCAGTCTTTCAAACGCAGTGTGTCCGGGCATCTCGAAATGAACGGATCTTGAATTTGGCTCTCTGTTGTATTGTTTTTGCTTTTTCTTGAAGGAACAGTATGCAGGCCTGTGGTCTTTGGTTCCTTCTTCCTTGCATTAAAAAAAAAAAAAAAAGATCGATACCTCGAGCCTGATGAGGTTGTCCGAAGTACACTGTAATTTACGGAAGCCACTCTGCGAAGGAGAGAGAAAGCAACCCTTCTCAGAAACCTCACAAACCTGACATTGACCATCTTTTCAAACAGNTCCTTCTTCCTTGCATTAAAAAAAAAAAAAAAAAAAAGCGATACCTCGAGCCTGATGAGGTTGTCCGAAGTACACTGTAATTTACGGAAGCCACTCTGCGAAGGAGAGAGAAAGCAACCCTTCTCAGAAACCTCACAAACCTGACATTGACCATCTTTTCAAACAGCTGGCACATGCACGATGTTAAACAATTAGGGCGATAGTTGGAGACATGAATGGTCCTTACCAGGCTTGGGAATGGGGAGGACAATACCCAACTTCCAACTCCTAGGAATAGAACCCTCATTCTAAACCCTGTTAAAAATGTCCAATAAAAACTGTATAGACCCAGTTGGCAGATGACGGAGCAGAGTGTATGGAATGTTAGGTCCAGGAGCAGCGTCACCACACTCCGAGAGGGGAGCACGCAGCTCATGGAGGCTAAAGTCTAAATTATAAGGCTCTCTGCCAAGTGAGCAAGTCAAGACCCAACCTCTCCTGATTCCTATGAAAGCTAGCACATGGCATAGAATGATCATTTTTTGAGGCAGCACAAAACTGATTTGCAAAAGCAGAGGCTACTGCATCTGGTACAGACACAAGATTTCACTGAAGTCGCACCAGTGGGGAGGGGGGGGGGGAACCTACCAGAATATCTTGCACAATTCTTTCCACACCATAGGCATTGGAGTAGAGGACGTAACTGTAGAAACATACGACATCCACGAGTTACAGCGAGCATTCATCATGACCCATCTATAGTGAGCATGTGCTTTGCGGAACTGGATTTTTAGAAAAACATCACTATTGGCAAAATACCGATAGGCAGCTGCTTTGTAAGCTCCTTTTGGTATAGAGCACTCATCATTCCACTATGGCACAGGTCTCCGGGAAAAAACACCAGAAGTCTGTGGGATGGAGTGAACCCCTGCTGAGAAAAGAGTTTAGGTAAAATAACGTACGGCATTATCAGTACAGTAATCCCTCCAATATCCGACGTAATAGAGCCAAAGGCATGTCCGGATATTGGTTTTGTCCGGATATTGGTCCTGAACCTCCAGCACTGGTTTTTCATGACCCTAACCTAACCTAACCTAAATCAGAAAACTACCTTCCTACCTCCCTAGTGGACATGTATAGCACTTATTTAGGTCCCTTTTCACATAAATAATGCATACATAGCATGAATTTATTGAATTTTAACCAAAAAATGATGATTTAGGGGTGAGTGAGTCATAGGAGCTCAGAACTTGCCAGCATAGTATAAGTAAGTATCGGACATGGAAATCATCTTTTCTCACATTTTTTGCACTAAATTATTGAATACAAAGCATCAAAAACAGTAAATGATGTTAATTGCTACCAGAAAAATGGTTAGGTTAGATTAAGTTAGGTTAGGTTATGACCGGACATGAAATTCACTGCTTCAACCTTTTTCATAGCTGGTGCACTTAATAATCAAAATTAAAAGCAGAAAATTATGATTAACACAATGTTAGGTTAGGTTAGGTTAGGACCGGACATGAAATTCACTGCTTCAACCTTTTTTCTAGCTGTTTTACTTAAGAACCATGCATGGAAAAATTAAATAGCAAGCAGGAAATTATGATTAACATTTAGGGTAACTTCTTAACACATTAACAGCATCATGAAAACAGGTTAGGCATGAAAATCTTTATGGTAACCATAGGTTAGGTTAGGTTAGGACCGGACATGAAATT
>JAGKTI010009526.1:19074-30754 GCA_018397915.1 Birgus latro | reverse complement strand
CTTAGTTACCCAACTTCAGAAGTCTCGACAAGTCTTACGGTAGTGAATGAGTGCTAAAAAAACATACCAGGAGAAAGCTGAAGGTATGTGCCATAAGCATATGTACTGTAATTATAATATTCAAGGACTAATAACTGTTTTTTGGCAAATATTTTTAAAAAGTCACTCAGAGCGGGGATTTGCCCCGCGGGATGGGCACGGCGCACCTCAGACAACCCCGTGGCTGTTAATGACTTAGAAAATAATGAAATCTATTCTAGTATCACCTGTAGTCTGCTTAATCTCATCTGAAAGATCTCCAACTTCTCTTGGTTCAAATGTTGCCAGACTGGAGGGTAAATTTGACTAGTAACCAAGGAGACTCATTCCCACCTCCAAGACTCCTCAAATTTCCCACTGCCATGACTAAAAAATTGCAAGCCATGAGTGGCCCTGTTCCCTCAAATGAATGTGAATCACACATAAATCATATTGAAGGGGCTATGGCATACTCACCTAATTAATATCCAGTTAAATCCCCCTCCAATGATGGTATATAAATGTGGTTGTGCTGGTAGTGGTAGCTGTAGTTTTTGAGCTGGGCCTCTATAGCAAAATGCCTTGATTCCTGATGCCCACTCCCCAACGCACATCCCTGAAACAAAAGTAAATTCTTGTCAGTTACCATAAAAAAAATAAAAAATAATAATATACAATCACCAATTCAAAGACAAACGGCCACCCTTTATCGGATTATGGCATTGGGCTACAGATACACATAACTACCCTATACTGAAAATATATACCAGTAGATACTGAAAATTGAAATACACTGCTATACCATAAGCCAAAAACAAAAAAACCTTAATCAAACTCAAAACCATTTCAAACTCATAATTCATAATTTTCAAACTCAAAATTCAAAACCATTTTCAAACTCAAAATTTCTAACCATTTTCAAACTCAAAATTTCTAACCATTTCAAACTCAAAATTCCTAACCATTTCAAACTCAAAATTTCTAACCATTTCAAACTCAAAATTCCTAACCATTTCAAACTTAAAATTCCTAACCATTTCAAACTCAAAATTCATAACCATTTTCAAACAAAATTTCTAACAATTTCAAACTCAAAATCCATTACCATTTTCAAATTCAAAATCCACTACCATATTTCAAACTCAAATCTGTAACCATATTAAAACTCAAATTCTTATTCAAATTCAAAACTCAGTGACTTCAAATTCCATAACCATATTCAAACAAAATTCATAACCATATTTAAAATCAAATTCCATAACCATATCAACATTCAAAATCCATAAATGTAAAGGTGAGGGCAGATGCCATGAGGCACTTAGCTGCAGTGCTGATCTCTGACATGGGCCTTTCCCTGTGGCAGGTTTTTAACCCAATATCCCAGGATACGAGACCACTGCATTATCGAGGTTACCACAGCTACTTTCCCTTGGCGTTACCCTAGTTATTAATTTTACCTGCCAACCCATTACGGGAGGATGGACACCAGAGTCAAGTGACACATGCTGCCCACATCAAAATTTGAATCCTGGTGCTAATAGGTTGGCAGCTTCAGTCATCAATGCTGACCATTCAAATTTCAATTCCATTACCCAAAGCTCATAGCCAAACCAATAGCGAAACTCAAAATTTATAGCTACAATATCCGGTAATTTTCTCATTTCAGCCCATACCGTACTCTACTTGACGATAAATATGCTGGATTGTTAATTTCCATTTACATAATCATTTTTTTAAATTCCACACCCCTGAAATGAGTGAACTGCCAGCCATTTTGGGCACTGACTTACTGACCTCAACTAATGTAACACAGACTCCATGTAATTCAGCCCTACCCAAAACTTTCAACCTTTGTTCCTGGCCTCACATTGCTGAAAAACAAAGAGCAGGAATAAGAGTGCCTGTTAACCAGAGGCCACGGCAGAAATGAGTTGTCAGGCAGCAAGTGACCGGCTAGAGGCCACGGCAGAAATGAGTTGTCAGGCAGCAAGTGACCGGCTAAAGTAAAGCACAAGACATTGCGGCCATCCTGGCCGCAAGCTAGCTAGAGTTTAAAAAAAAATTATACAGCAATCCTTCGCTTTACTGAACCTCAATAGGTCAGATTTAGCATTTACTGAATGCCACTGTGCCAACCAAACTATTTTTGGCTACACCTACAGAGAGTCAATACATGGGGAGCATCACACAGCCCTTCCAAACTGCAGTGACAAAATGGCTGCCATGGTAGATGGATGAGCAGAACCAAAAGCCTGGAAATGTGTCCGCATGCATATCTACAGAAACGTTACTTTCCACAGAAGAAGCTACAGACAGTAAGAATATTATTTGTTAAAAAGGGGGACATGCATAGATGGATATATTGGTAAGTAGATATGTTTAGGAGTGTGTAAGAAACGGAATCTAAAGGTGAATGTAGGGAAGAGTAAAGTGATGGTCTTCGAGAGAAGTCAAGCCAGTGAATGTACAGTGAGATTGGATGAGGAAGATATGGAGAATGTGAGTGCATTTAAGTACTTGGGCAGTGTGATGAGTAAGGATGGAAGTCTGGAGGGTGAAGTGCTTGAAAGGGTGCAGCAGGGAAGGAAGGTTGCTGGTTCGTTGAAAGCAGTGATAAGAAAAAGGGAAGTGAGCATGGAAGTGAAAAAGTTATATGATAGTATTGTGATACCAACTCTTAACATATGGATGTGCAGCTTGGACCCTGTTGGAAGGACAGAAGTCAAGAGTGAGAGCAGTGGAAATGAGTTATTTGAGAGGAGCATGTGGAGTTACATGGAGAGACAGACTAAAAAAAATGAGGAAGTGAAGGAGCGTTGTGGTGTGGATGTGGACGTGATAGGAAGCGTTAGGAGAAACATGTTGAGGTGGTTTGGGCATATGGAGACGATGGAGAGTGAAAGACTGACAAGGAGAGTGTATGTGAGTGAAGTGGAGGGGGGAGAGGGAGGGGGAGAGGGAGGGGGAGAGGGAGGGGGAGGGAGAGGGAGGGGGAGGCCGAGGATGATATGGAGAGAGGGAGTGGAGAAGTATATGAAAGGGGGGTGTAAGTTGGGAGCGGGGTTGTGAAATGGCGAGGGACTGAGCGACATGGAGGCGATTTGAGACCACCCTGTGCGGGATTGAGGGGTCTGGCAATAGATAGACAGATAGATAAACCAAAAGCTGCAAAAGAGCTGAATTCTGGGCCAAGTTATAATCAACTGGATACAGTATTCATTTGCTGTATGAAAATATGATACTCCAACATTTTATGGTCCATTATGTGTTTGAATTCCAACCTGGGTAGGGGTGACCCATGGATATACTGTACTGAACTTTCGGGTTTTTCGAACCAGGCTTCCTCCCAATTGTTGTAGTTCAATATAATGGTGTACTATATATCCGTTATTACTGCCTACTGACAAATGTCATTACATCCAAACAACTGAACTGATAATGGATGGAAACAGTAAGGCCACAACCAATAAAATTTATACCGACTTTCAAAATCAGCTGTCAAACCAAAAATCAACCAAAAGCCAAAATGCAAATCCACAACAAAAATGCTAATATTGTACACAAAATCAAATCAACATTATAAGCAAAAATAAAAAAAAAAATATCAAAGCTAAACATACACAGAACTTAATTTTGAAGTTCTATTTTATTTTTACCAAGCCCTTAATGCGATTTTTTTTTTTAAAGAGTTTTCTAGTTTCGATGTTTTTTAAAATAAATTTTAAGTAGCATTTTAAAAGCAGTCTAATTACAAAACCCCTACAGTGCGGACGACAGACACCCATCTTAGAATGCCATTTTTAGCACAAATTTACCTTACTCAGTGCTGCTTTATCCAAACCTCAATTTTCGTTGCTTTAGGTGAACTAATTTATATCTTAACCTATTTTACAGTAACCTAACTAAACCATTCTAACCTTTTTAAAGTGTTAGCCAAAATTATCCTCATCTAGCCTATTTTATGTTCACCTAATCAAACTTCTATTTTATGCTAACCTATCCAAGCATCCTAACCTATTTTACACTACCCTAACCAAACTTATCCTAACCTATCTCTTATATAATCGCATTTTCCTTGTTTACTGATGGATCCTCCCCATACTCACAAATGCACTTCTGTACACATTTACAAAAATCACTAATTCAATGGTATGTAAACAGTTCTAGTAATATATTGTAAGTGGTCCTGCATCTTGAAAACTGGCTACTAAAAAATATCGTCAATCCCCTATCCTAGTCACAAAGAAGTGCTATGGAAGAAATCTAAAATCATACCAATTAACAATCTATGCAGTAAAATAGCACAGCTGTTAATACACTTTCATCTTATAATTACATAGCTTTTCTTTTCTTTTTTTGGCTAATTCTGGGTAATTATTAACAGGTCCGATTCTCTTCATGGAACTACAATTACTGATGAACCTTTAAGGCAAAACTGTCTGGCTCAAAATTTCTCCTTGATGGTAGAGATTTGGACCTACGTTCATACAGCATTATTCAAAATTAACCAAACAACCTCCTGAAGCCAGATTTTGGGGACACTCTGTATAAAAATGAAAGTACCTGGTAAGCTACTGTTCTTTTACGGAAAACTTGCCGGAGCAAAGTTTACTAACCTCGACAACCATTTTCACACCAGAAGTCTGCAAATAGTTTCCATATTTCTCTGATTTGATAATTCACGTGCTATTCAAAAGCCACACATGTCTGGTACAAATAAAATTACTAACAAGGGTACAAAAGCAATTAAAAGGGCAAATCGAATAACTAAAATCCGCTGTTTTCCTCCGACATTACGTGACTATGTATGCATGCTGAAGCCTAACCTTACATTAGACTAACCTAACCATCTGGGAAAGCTTTAGAAATACTCAGGAGTGTTTATAATACAAAACAGTATCATTAACAATATCATAAAAGCAATTAAAGGCATGAAAAGGGGGAAATAAAGCTTACCAAAAGTGTAGACACCTCACCCCAATGCTGCTCCATCAAGTCTGGCCCAAACCGAAAGGTGGAAAGTTCCTCCCTCCCTCCCTCCCCCCACCCCCGAGTTCCCTCCACTACACCACCGAGTCCATAGTTTCCTCCCTCCACTATCGAGAAAATGTCTACCTAAATACCATCAACCTGTTGAGATAATTAATCCATTTACAGCTACCTATACTGCTCACCAATAAATGTATCTACATCTAAATCTCTTCACTAACCGTTTCCACCATCCTCTCTCTACACCCCATCTTCTCCCCACCTTTCCTCCAATCTTTCTCTCTCTCCATTCCATGTCCTTCCATTTTCCTCCTCCCTCCACCTCTCCCTTCCACCCCTTCCTTCCCTCCACTGCTCCTCTGAAAAACCTACTTCCTCCCCACCTCATCCCCCCCCCCATTCTTCCATCTCTTGCTGTTCTAGAACATTCAAAATTCTCTCTCCTTCCTTGTTCCTCTATCTCTCCTCTTCCCCCTTTCCTCCACCTCCTCGATACCCCTCCCTCCTTCCCACCACCAATCCCCCCTCCCTCCCTCGTTCCTCCTTCCCTCCACCCAGATCCCCCCTCCTCTCCTTCCTCCATCCCCCCTCCCCTCCTTCCTCCATTCCCCCCTCCCCTCCTTCCTCCATCCCCCCCAACATTCTTCCATCCTCTCTGGCGATTCTATAATGTTCGAATTAAATTATATATCTATACACAAAAATTAATATTATAATGATAATTATGTCTGTGATAATGAAACACTAATACTACTGCTTTTAAGGTCTCTGCTTGAATTGCCACTGCCACAGTTACTGCCACCATCCACCATCATCACCATTATCTCCCTTGCATTGGACACTTCTAGCTTTACTTCAAGGAATTTGGGTTGGATGGGCATTACTGTACCCTTATCCCTTGGTTATGGCGCACTTTGTAAGTTACAGCAGTTTTCATTGTCATTGCAAGATGAAATATTTGCACTCCTGCCATCATAGCACATTTTTCAGCTTGAAAAAGACATTATTGAATGCCTAAGCTGGGCTGAACTCAAGACCCAAACTTATGCACTCACATACTGTACACTGGCCCAGCACATCACCCCATCATCATCCACTTACAACCACTCCAAGTGAGCAAGGCTGAGCCTGAGACTCAAATACATACACACACACATGCCTCGAGTTTTCATGCCTTGCTCGATGTCAATCAACAGTTAAAAACTAAACTAACTGAAGTTCCTGAGAGTACAACAAGAACACTAATGACGGTGTCACACTGGGTCAAGCGGTTAACATGTGAGCAACTTTTGTGAGGTGAAACGACTAGCAAAGTCAAGTTGCTGTCGCATGCGTGTTTTTGCAAGCCGAAACGGCTAGCAGTGTCGTCTGCCTTAATGCCACGTGGATATTTGTAAACAAACCACCAGGGAGTACCCACACCCTTTTCCTCAGTTTCTGCAACTGCCTCATGTTACGTTGGCAACTCCAGCACCATAGGCAGTCGACTAGAGTTTTCCTTGCCGCAGGATCCATATCGAATACTAGTCACAACCTCATTTCCACTTGTTGTCTGGAAACTTAAACAGACAGCCTCTGAGGCTGGTCATCCGAGTGTCCGAATACTTATTTCGTCACGAAAAAAAAAAAATGAATAAAACCATAAGAATTAAATACATTTACTGAAAAATTTTAGTTAAGTTTCCTTCTGTGAAAAATGGAATTTTTCTCACCAGTTACAAAATTAATATACCGGTGGGCTCATTTGAGTTCTAATCCCACCAACAAACTGTGAGTGAAAACTGTTATCTATTTCGCCTCGCAAGCAAAATCTCACTCACCGTGGGTCAGTTTAGCTAGCGGCTCACAACTGAACAGCATGTTAGCCGCTGTTGTCCCAGTGTGATGCCGCCTTTAGAATAATAAATATTCAGGCAATTACACATACAGTACTTGGAAACAGCTCTTACTGCATCTCAAGATAAGCGATAAGCATCAACCCACCTCCACCCAAGCACACATTTCTGTCTCACAAAAGTGCTATCTTATCTATCCTGCAGTAATTAAGCTTACTATTACCTCACTTTACCTGTATCAAGTTGGCTGGCAGCTTTATTTCCTTAATACAGTACAAGGAAAAATATTTAATACTGGAGGAAATAAAGCAAAAACCAGAGACTTGGAAGAGCAGTGGACACAAATGAATTTTCTCCCTAAGAATTCCAGTTTAAATTTGGACAGGTTAAATTTGGCAAGGTATTTTTTTTTTTAGATTAAACTTATGAGTACTGCACATTTGATCTCAGAAGTAAGGTAAAGCACTGTTGGCACACTGTAGGAGGCAGGCTTTGGGGAGATGACAAGGGAGTCATCAATGAGATTCTGTACTCCATGCTGCTGACACCAAATATGCTCAATCAGATGTGACAGCCGTATGTGAGGATAAATCTCTGGTTTCTGGTTCCCGAGAAAATGTTGACATTCAAGGATCTGGATGATTTTCCTTTCCATCATGCTCAGGAAATGTCCCAAAGGAAACAAATGTCGAAAGCTTGTATTCATATCAAAAGGTAAAGCAATGTGTTATACAAAATTTCATAAGAAAGCAGAGGCAAAGTTTTTTTT
The DNA here is from genome assembly GCA_018397915.1 of Birgus latro. NCBI lineage: Eukaryota > Metazoa > Arthropoda > Malacostraca > Decapoda > Coenobitidae > Birgus > Birgus latro. The sequence continues at coordinate 23,143 of JAGKTI010009526.1, read as the reverse complement.
TTTTTTTTTTATGCATGGAAGCAGGACCCAAAGGCTAGATGCCAGCAAGATTATTACTTACAAGAAAAAATAAAAAAAATCTAACAGACAGCCAAATTCAGGATCATTACAGAACCAAATTCAAGATACATTCATTTTGAAATGCCTGGACACACTATGTTCAAAAATAGTCAACTATGCTTCACTTTTACCAACCAAGTCAGGGTTACTGCCATCAGACCTCAGCTAAAAAAACCCAAGATCAAATCTGTCTTGTTTTCTCTATGCTCAAGTCCTTTCCACCGTTATCTTTATCCCCAACAAAGAACCAAATCAGTATGCCTATGATGCAAGAGCTACAGCTGGTCTTTTTTGCTTATTTACAGTTATTTATTAATCATCATCATCATCACCATTATCATCATCCGGACCTCCTTTCCCACCCTAGGGCAGGGTGAGGAGTAGCAATGTCCACACAGCCCAAATCTGCCCAATCCAATGGGCCACACTTCCATTCGCTCACCATTACAGCCCCCGGAATCCTGGCTCCATCTGATACACCAAAAACATTCACCACATTCGGTAGCTTCACATGAACCCCCAATAATTAATAATAATAATAACAGTGATTCACTCTCGTCTTAATAATAATAATTCATTCATTCATTATCCAATCCTATGTCGCCCCACAGAGAAGCATAGGAGCCTGGGGCTAGGCAAGTTGGTCCTGACATTTAAATATTAATAATTCACTCATCTTAATGTCAGGGCCAATATGCCTAGCCCTGGGCTCCTACACTCCTCATGGGGCAACATAGGATTGATTGGGTGGATGGATTAATAATAATAATGATAATTTTAAATATTAAAAATAATAATAATCACCAATGTATGACACACCACAGAAAGCCCAACTGAGAATGTGCTACCTTGAAATGGTGTCACTGGCTGTACTAATAGGCACACCATTACAAACAGTATTACATGGCTTGGGAGACATTGTACCCTCTGCCTCTGATAAAATCTGAACGTGACACCTTCATAACCACCTGTATAAATGAAAACTGTCAATATGAAGTAAACTAATGGAGGACACCTGTAACCTGGTGTATGAATTACATTTTTTATTCATTTGTTTTTCCTTCCTCTAATTAAAAAAAAAAGAAAAAAAGTGGCAAACAAGAAAATGTTAAAATTATGCTAATAAACTGGTTAGCAAGAGGTCCTAAAGCTTTTTCAATATGGTTCCCAGTGCCAACTCTCTACAGTACATAAGGAAGGTCAACAATGGAGCTTCAGTGGTAGTTTGCTGAAGGTATTGGAAACTGATTCTTTGCCATTTTCTGGAGTCATATCCACCCTCTCCCTCAGCCTCAGCCTGATATGTTCCCCAGAATTCATGCAGTCAAAATGGCAGAAAAAAAAAAGGGGGGGGGGAGGTACAACAATGGCAGGAGTTAAGAATTTCATCTTCCAGTGATAACAAAAACTGCTGTAATCAAGTGTGCAATGACCAAGGGATCACTGTATACTGCACTGTGTAGCTACTGTTAGGAGTTTTACCCCAATGTAGTGTATACATGACTGGCCCACACATCAACATAGTTATATTAAAAATAGATGCTGTGTTGTAAAATAGGGAAATATAATACATACAACTACCGGTGCGCAGTGGACGAAAGTGGCAAATCAATTTTAACAGTAGTACTGAAGCTTTAGGAGGTAATTTCTCATTAACCTAATTTTTTGTTTTACCCAGGAGTTCAGCAGGCATCCACCCCTTCTGAACATAAAAGTGCTACAGCTGCAAAGGTTCAGAGTCAAGTTTTGGGTATAACAGCAAAGATTACATCACACAGAGCACATTAAGTCCCTCACACCATCCTTGTCAACTTGTACTCATGCAATTACAGAAGCTGATGTAGGTACTAGATGACAATGATCCACTACAAAGGAATATGTTTTTAAGCTCAAACATCTGTATTTTAACTCCTTCACCCCACTGATATCTAATTTTAACCCCTTCATTCCTATGAGAGTATGGATGGGATATATGCGCAGGAGTAGGTGAGAATGAGAGGGCGAAAGAAGGAGTGTGTATTGCTGTGAGCAACAAATGGAAGGAGAATGTAAAAGAGTATGGATCAGTTGGGTCAAGGATTGTGTGGGTAAGAGTGAAAGTTAGACTACAAATGTGGGCGATTGTGTGCGTGTATGCGCCAACGCAAGATCGTGTAAGTAGAGCGAGAGAAGAGTTCTGGATATTTGTGGAAGCCTGCTTGGAAAAGTATGAAAGGAATGAGAGAGTGTTTCTAATTGGAGATATGAATGGAAAAGTAGGGAATGAGAAGGTGGATGGAGTGGTTGGTGAGTGGGGTGTGCCTGCAGAGATGGATGAGAATGGTAGTGCTTTAGTGGACATTTGTGCCGGGAGGGGGTTGGTGTTAGCAAATACCCTCTTCAGGCACAAAATGATCCATAGGTATACATGGCGAGTGTTGAGAAGGGTGGATGGTAAACTGAATGAATGGAAGGCAATGATTGACTGTGTGTGTGTGGATGAAAGGATGAGAAGATGTGTAATGGATGCAAGAGTATATAGAGGTTGGGGGAGTGGACTTTCTGACCACCACTTGGTGGTGGCCAGAATCAGGATCCAAACAAGATGGAGGAAGAGAAGGACAGGAGGAAGTTCTTACAAGGAGGGTAGAAACGTTACAAGAGGATGGAATAAAGGCTGAATATAAAAGGGAAGTGGAGGAGTGATTGGATAATAGACTGGAGCAGATGGGGGACGTGGAGGGTGTGTGCAAGATATTCACAGAAGAAATCTGTGCAGCATGTGAGGTGGTGTGAGGGGTGAAGAGAAGATGAAAGGGGGTTCAGGGAACAGCATGGTGGACGGAAGAGATGAGAGAGGCTGTGGCACAAAAGAAGAAAGCATATAATGAGTGGATGAGGAACAGGGGCGTCGAAGAAGCTAAGAGACGGACAAGAGAGTTATACGTAGAGAGGAGGAGAGAGGTGAAAAGATTAGTACGAGAGAGAGTAAGAAGAGAGTGGATGAGGAATTTGGAAGGAATTTGAGTGCAAAGTGGAGGGAATTTAAGAAAATGTTCTGGAAAGAGGTAAAGAGAGCTAGACAGGGTGCCAATGAAGTTAGTGGGGGTGTGAAAGATAAAAGTGGTAGATTACTAGTGGAGAAGGGAGAAAAAGTGAACAGATGGAAAGAACACTTTACCGAATTGTTCAACATAGAGAATGAAAGTAGTGCAAGTGTAAGTGGCTGGGGAATGGTGGGGAGAAGGAGGGTTGTGAGAAGAGAGGAAGAAATCAGAAGGACGGAAGTGGTGGAAGCAATGAAGAAAGTTAAAATGGGGAAAGCCCCAGGAACTGATGGAGTGTGTGGTGAAATGCTGAAGCATGGGGGAGAGATAGCAATAGAATGGATGTAGAAGGTGTGCAGATTGGCCTGGGAGGAAGGTAGAGTCCCGGAGGATTGGAAGTCAGGTACAATTATTCCTCTGTACAAAGGAAAAGGGGAAAAAGAAGTGTGTGGTAATTACAGGGGCATTTGCCTTCTTAGTGTAATAGGAAAAGTATATGGTAGGATACTTATTGACAGAGTTAGGGAAATAACAGAGGAATTAGTTGGAGAAGAACAGGGAGGCTTTAGGAAGGGAAGAGGTTGTATAGACCAGATATTCATTCTTCGATCTTTAGTGGAAAAGTTTCTAGAGAAGGGAAAGAAGTTGTATGCAGCCTTCATGGATCTGGAGAAAGCATATGACAGGGCTGATAGACAAGGATTGTGGAAAGTATTAAGAATATATGGAGTGGATGGGAAGTTGTTGAAGGCAGTGAAGAGTATGTATGAGAGTGCTAAGGCTGCAGTGCATGTGGATGGCAAAATGAGTGAATCTTTCCATTTGAAGGTTGGATTGAAACAAGGATGTGTCATGTTGCCGTGGTTGTTCAGTCTGTACATGGATGGGGTTATAAAAGAGATACAAGGTCGGGAAGTGGATGTTGGAGCGGCCCTAGTGAGAGAGGGCAGTGTTTGGAAACTCCCTGTACTGTTGTTTGCTGA
>JAGKTI010009525.1:0-30756 GCA_018397915.1 Birgus latro | reverse complement strand
TGAAAGCTGCTGCTGAGAATTTCGCAAGGCTCCAAGACTCGTCACTAGACCACACGGGAATTTACTGTTATGTACAGTGCAGTGAAGTGATGTGATCCCAGTTATGCAAAAAAAAACGTTGTGGAAAGTGTTGGTGAGAAGTGCTGGTGATTGTCAATTGCAAAGGTGTGTGTGGTGCAATTTCTTCATGTCAAAGTCTGAGATGATAGAGCGAGTTATACATCAGGACAGCGGCTTCTTTTTCGTAAGTACCCTAACTTCATCAAAATTCCTTGTTTTGTTTTTTCCATATCATTAATCTCATGCATAAACTGTGTGCAAGATGATTTCCATAATGATTTTCATGTCTAACCTGTTTTCAGCATGTTGTAAATGTGTTAAAAAATTTCCCTAAATGTTAATCATAATTTCCTGCTTTCAATTTAATTGTTTCATGCATGGTTTTAAGTGCACCAGCTATGAAAAAGGTGAATGCCAGTGAATTTCATGTCCGGTCAAAACCTAACCTAACCTAACATTGCGTTAATCATAATTTCCTGCTTTTAATTTAATATTTTTCATGCATGGTTTTAAGTACACCAGCTATGAAAAAGGTGAATGCCAGTGAATTTCAGGTCCGGTAATAACCTAACCTAACCTAACATTGTGTTAATCATAATTTTATGATTTTAATTTAATTTTTTCATGCATGGTTTTAAGTGGCTGGGGAATGGCAGGGAGAAGGAGGGTTGTGAGAAGAGAGGAAGAAATCACCAGGATGGAAGTGGTGGAAACAATGAAGAAAGTTAAAATGGGGAAAGGCCCAGGAATTGATGGAGCGTGTGGTGAAATGCTGAAGCATGGGGGAGAGATAGTAATAGAATGGATGTGGAAGGTGTGCAGATTGGCTTGGGAGGAGGGTAGAGTCCTGGAGGATTGGAAGTCAGGTATAATTATTCCTCTGTACAAAGGAAAAGGGGAAAAAGCAGCATGTGGTAATCATAGGGGCATTTGCCTTCTTAGTGTAAAAGGAAAAATATATGATAGGATACTTATTGACAGAGTTAGGGAAATTACTGAGGAATTAGTTGGAAAAGAACAAGGAGGTTTTAGGAAGGGAAGAGGTTGTGTAGACCAGATATTCATTCTTAGATCCTTAGTGGAAAAGTTTCTAGAAAAGGGCAAGAAGTTGTATGCAGCCTTCATGGATCTGGAGAAAGCATATGAAGGTGGATAAACAAGGTTTGTGGAAGGTATTAAGAATATATGGAGTGGATGGGAAGTTGCTGAAGGCAGTGAAGAGTATGTATGAGGGTGCTAAGGCTGCAGTGCGTGTGGATGGCAAACTGAGTGAATCTTTCCATTTGAAGGTTGGATTGAAACAAGGATGTGTAATGTATCCATGGTTGTTCAATCTGTATATGGATGGGGTTATAAAAGAGATACAAGGTCGGGCAGTGGATGTTGGAGCGGCCCTAGTGAGAGAGGGCAGTGTTTGGAAACTCCCTGTACTGTTGTTTGCAGATGATACTGTGTTGTTGAGTGGAGACGAAGGGGAGCTGCAAGGCTTGGTAGATGAGTTTGGGAGAGTGTGTAAGAAACGGAATCTAAAGGTGAATGTGGGGAAGAGTAAAGTGATGGTCTTCGAGAGAAGTGAAGCCAGTGAGTGTACAGTGAGATTGGATGGGAAGGAAATGGAGAATGTGAGTGAATTTAAGTACTTGGGCAGTGTGATGAGTAAGGATGGTAGTCTGGAGGGTGTGTTCGAAAGGGTACATCAGGGAAGGAAGGTTGCTGGTTCGTTGAAAGCTGTGATAAGAAACAGGGAGGTGAGCGTGGAAGTGAAAAAGTTGTTACATGACAGTATTGTGATACCAACTCTGACATATGGAAGTGAAGCTTGGACCCTGTTGGAAGGACAGAAGTCAAGAGTGAGAGCAGTGGAAATGAGTTATTTGAGAGGAGCATGTGGAGTCACATAGAGAGACAGACTAACACATGAGGAAGTGAAGGAGCGTTGTGGTGTGGTTGAGGACGTGATGGGAAGCGTTAGGAGAAACACGTTAAGGTGGTTTGGGCATGTGGAGAGGATGGAGAGTGAAAAATTGACGAGGAGAGTGTATGTGAGTGAGGTGGAGGGGGCGAGAGGGAGGGGGAGGCCGAGGATGAGATGGAGGGATGGAGTGGAGAGGTATATGAGAGAGGGGGGTGTGAGTTGGGAGCGTGGTAGTGAAATGGCAGGGGACAGAGTGACATGGAGGCGATTTGTTTGTGGCCACCCCGTTCGGGATTGAGGCGTCTGGCAATAGATAGATAGATAGGTTTTAAGTGCACCAGCTACGAAAAAGGTGAATGCCAGTGAATTTCATGTCCGGTCATAACCTAACCTAACCTAACCTAACATTGTGTTAATCATAATTTCCTGCTTTTAATTTAATTTTTTCATGCATGGTTTTAAGTGCACCAGCTATGAAAAAGGTGAATGCCTTTGATTACTGTGCAAGATGATTACCATAAAGTTTTTCATGTCTAACCTGTTTTCAGCATGCTGTAAATGTGTTAAAAAATTTCCCTAAATGTTAATCATAATTTCCTACTTTCAATTTAATTTTTTCATGCATGGTTTTTAAGTGCACCAGCTATGAAAAAGGTGAATGCCAGTGAATTTCATGTCCGGTCATAACCTAACCTAACCATTTTTCTGGTAACAATTTACATCATTTACTGTATTTGATGCTTTGTATCCAACAATTTGGTGCATAAAATGTGAGAAAAGATGATTTCCATGTCTGATACTTACTTATACTATGCTGGCAAGTTCTGACCACCTATGCCTCACTCACCTCTAAATCATCATTTTTTGGTTAAAATTCAATTAATTCATGCTTTGTGTGCATTATTTATGTGAAAAGGGACCTAAATAAGTGCTATACATGTCCAGTAGGGAGGTAGGAAGGTAGTTTGCTGATTTAGGTTAGGTTAGGTTAGGGTCATGAATGACCAGTGTTGGAGCTTCAGGGCCCAATATTCGGACAAGACCACTATTCGAACATGCCTTTGGCTCTATTGTGTCGAATAATGGAGGGATTACTGTATTTGTAATGGAACCCGATGGGGACAGAGGAGGCAACACCCTGCTGAGACTGGACATCACAGGGAAGAAAATTAGAAGGGTTATACAAAGGATGATGAAGGACAAATCACCAGGCCCTGATCAGCTATACCCAAGGATAGTTGAAATGGTGACAGAGGAAATAACAGTGCCAATGAGAATCTTCTTTGGGTGTTCCTTCCACACCCAGCACTTACCAACAGACTGGAGGATAACAGACATCACAACAATAATTAAAAAAAGGGGACAAAAAAGACCCAGGAAATTATACCGGTAGACCTGTGTGCTTGACAAGTGTTATCTGTAAGTGTATGGTTAGTCTGATACGGGAGAAGATAATGGCTCACATGAGGAAAAATAACCTGCTCAGTAAAAAGCAGTACGGATTCATATCGGGAAGATCCACAGTCCTACTGCTTAATCAAAGTACTTCACAACTGGACAAAGGCAGTGGACAAAGGAAAAGCTATGGATATAATTTACTGCGATTTTGTGAAGGCCTTTGATCGTGTCTCATATAAGAGGCTCCTGGAAAAAATCTGTTGTGGCATATGGGGTAACTCACTAAAAGGAGGCAGACAGCAGTAGTGAATGGGGTAGCTTCAGAATGATGTCATCAGTAGTGTGCCTCAAGGATCAGTGCCAGGGCCATTGCTCTTAATGATTTACCAAGTTCCACAAAGAATGGAAGTGATATATATATATACCTGTATGCAGACGATACGAAAATATTTAGAAGAGTAGAGAATGAAGATGACCGTTTCAAGCTCCAGGAAGATTTTAATAAAATGAAACATTATGCAGAAAACTGGCTGCTTAGTTCTCATCCAGTAAAGAGCAGGTGCATGAGAATTGGCAGAACGGAATTAGGAGACTGATTATCACCTTTATGATCCAACTGAAAGATCTATAGCAGAAAAGGATATTGGTGTTATACCTGATGATAAATTGAAGTTTTCAGAACCTCTCTCAGAAAATATAAGGCCAAATAACATTGTAGTAATTATTTGATGAACATTCACTGGCTTGAACGAAGAGATGTTTAGATACTGCAGGGAGAGACTATTAGGCATTCCAGGGACTATATAGCACGATTATTATATACAAACTTTCCTTCTTTTGAAATACGCTCCTTACGTATTGAATTTTTCCTTCCATTATCTTTGCTGATATTGAAGAGGCCCCCACTCCTCCTTTAAGGGTACAAACTGGCCAAGATCTAGTTGTCCATGCATTTGTCAATTTAATTTACTAACCTACGGTATATACACAGCAGTTAAATCGTCTAATAATAATTCATCTACCTTCTAACATGACTAATTTTATTTACGAAATAATATTTGGTGATTTTACTGTAACATAAGACTGTGCTCACAAGAGTGGCTTCCTATGTAACCTGGATGGCGGGTGATAAATAACTTTGATTGAGAACTAGGCTATCCGCCATTATCGCCAACAGGTAGCTCTCGTCCTAACATCGTTTTCTCGTCCAACTCACTTCTTCAAAAGTATGCTTCATACATGCAGAATCACAACAGACTTACTTACTTCCTGGCTTACTGTATGATCTTCCTGTTGGGTATGTTCAGTAAAAACAACCAAATAGGCTACACCTGAAGATTACCGCTCACCTTCGCCCCCCTATGCTCCCGGTTCCAGTGATGATCTAAGAGATCACAAAAGTATATACACGGATTGCTTACCACAGCAGGTGTGTTAAAAACATATAGAAGTTGCTGCAAAATATAATTATGCTTTATAAGCATTAGGTGAGTTCAATTAATGCTGAAATAACCCAGTGTTTGAGTTTTATGTAGAATTTGCTGATCGCTGATTGTAAGGCAACCACTGAGCATGAGCTCTATAAGACATGGAGGGGTTGAGTCCGCAGCGAGTTTGTGACGACTTACGGTCGCCATATTGAAACACTCGCACTCGTCACCTCCATCATACTGTACTTAGCTAGCTTTCTGTTTCAGTGCTGCTTCTATGTATACCATGTATCATCATGCAAAAATGTATATAGATTAAGATTTTTTGTGTGTGTCTAGCTTTACAAATTATTTGCAATAGTCAAGAGTATGAATAAAACAACATTATAGGTCGCTGCAATGCAGAACTTACCCTTTTTCTTTATAACCTCCTTAACCTAATGCCAGCTTCATTACGATAGTAAAGCGTAAGAAACGGAATCTAAAGGTATATGTTGGCAAGAGTAAAGTTACGGTCTTCGAGAGCCTCTGTGGTACAGTGGTAGAGTGTGCGTCTCGCATGCTGGTGGACGCGGGTTCGCCTCCCACCAGAGTTGTAAAATCTTTGGGAAATGTTCATCAAGCCACTTACCACTTTGGCAGACATAAGGGGTGCTGTGGTTAAACCAGTGTCGCATACTAGTATGCTTGCACCCAGTCGGCTTAAGGCGGGCTGATCACACTTGGTTCACAGACTACACACACATCCAATGCCACTCCAACACAACACACACTTACAAGCACTTCTCACCCTACATACAATCTCAGCAGAGCACCACATGTTGGTGGAGTGGAGATGCAGATACATGAATAGATAGATGGAAATGAAGTCACTGGATGTACAGTGATGCTGGATGATAAGGAAATGGAAAATGTAAGTCTATCTATCTATCTATTGCCAGACGCCTCAATCCCGAACGGGGTGGCCACAAACAAATCGCCTCCATGTCACTCTGTCCCCTGCCATTCCACTACCACGCTCCCAACTCACACCCCCCTCTCTCATATACCTCTCCACTCCATCCCTCCATCTCATCCTCGGCCTCCCCCTCCCTCTCGCCCCCTCCACCTCACTCACATACACTCTCCTCGTCAATCTTTCACTCTCCATCCTCTCCACATGCCCAAACCACCTTAACGTGTTTCTCCTAACACTTCCCATCACATCCTCAACCACACCACAACACTCCTTCACTTCCTCATTTGTTAGTCTGTCTCTCCATGTGACTCCACATGCTCCTCTCAAATAACTCATTTCCACTGCTCTCACTCTTGACTTCTGTCCTTCCAACAGGGTCCAAGTTTTACTTCCATATGTCAGAGTTGGTATCACAATACTGTCAGATAACAACTTTGACACTTCCATGCTCACTTCCCTGTTTCTTAACACTGCTTTCAACGAACCAGCAACCTTCCTTCCCTGCTGCACCCTTTCGAGTACTTCACCCTCCAGACTTCCATCCTTACTCATCACACTGCCCAAGTACTTAAATTCACTCACATTCTCCATATCCTTCCCATCCAATCTCACTGTACACTCACTGGCTTCACTTCTCTCGAAGACCATCACTTTACTCTTCCCCACATTCACCTTTAGATTCCGTTTCTTACACACTCTCCCAAACTCATCTACCAAGCCTTGCAGCTCCCCTTCGTCTTCACTCAACAACACAGTATCATCTGCAAACAACAGTACAGGGAGTTTCCACACACTGCCCTCACAAGAGTGGCTTCCTATGTAACCTGGATGGCGGTGATAAATAACTTTGCTTGAGAATTAGGCTATCCGCCATCATTTAAGTATTTGGATACTGTGATGAGTAAGAACGGATGTTTGGAGGGTGAAGTGCTTGAAAGGGTACAACAAGGAAGAAAGTTTGCTGGTTCTTTGAAAGCAGTGTTAAGAAACAGGGAAGTGAGCATGAAGTAAAAAAGTCATTGCATGACAGTACAGTATTGTGATATCAACTCTAATGTATGGACGTGAAGCTTGGACCTTGTTGGAAGGACACAAGTCAAGAGCAAGAGCAGTGGAAATGAGTTATCTGAGAGAAGAGCATGTGGAGTTGCGTGGAAAAAGGACAATGTTCCCCCGAGCAAGACCTTATTAGATCAAATAGCCCTGCTAGGTGACAGGAGGGCGCTACCCCTCCTGGTGATGGAGTTACGTGGAGAGACAGACTAACAAATGAGGAAGTGAAGGAGCACTGTGGTGTGGATGTGGATGTGATAGAAAGCGTTAAGGGAAATACATTGAGGTGGTTTGGCCATGTGGAGAGGATGGAGAGCGAGAGACTAATAAGGAGAGTGTATGTAAGTAAGGTGGAGGGGGAGGCCAAGGATGAGGTGGAAGGATGGAGTGAAGAGGTATATGAGACAGGGGGATGTGAGGTGGGATCAGGGCAGTGAAATGGTGGGGGACTGGGTGAAGTGGCGATTTGTTTATGGCCACCCCTTACGGGATTAAGGCGTCTGGCAATAGATAGATAGAAATATAAAATTGAAGTTGATACAAAGAGCACATATATGAAAATAAAGTATACTTCACCATTATAAAGTGTATAAGCACATTACATACAGTGGAAAATGTCATTATCTACCAGCTGTTAATACAGGGGTGCTAAACCCATGTGATATGATGTATCATACATACTGTAGTTCATTTAGACCACTCAGTCCCCTATCATTTCCCTTACCTCATCATCCTCCCTACACACCTTGATTCCTTACACACTCATCTACCTTACCCATCCACCTTCTTAGCCTGTCAAGCCTCCTCCCATTCTCAAACTCACTCTTACTGTACAGTGTATACCTTTTTCACTACCCTTTCTACCTCCATTCTCACCCCAAGACCATATTGCCAATGAACACTCTCTTCATATGTATTGTCAGCAGACTTCCTTAATCTCTACAGACAAGAAGGACAAATGTAAAGAATTTTTTGAAATACATTTATACTTTTTGCTGAAATACAGCAGCATTCGATTATTCACTTATGTACTACATGTACTAGTGTGCTTATTTTACAATTTCATAACAAAGAAAGGATGATGGGTGGTTATAATAAAACAGGTATGCACAGCCGTATTAATGACCTTCTTGTGAATGTCGTACTGTATACTTAAATTACCAGGGGAAAGACAAGTCCCTACTTTTTGATAGTCATTTATAGAATACCTATGGCAAGCTTTACTGTGACATACATGGTACTGTCTGCAATGATGCAGAGGGGCAGGCATGTTCCATCTTCAGAATTTTTTATATTCTTAATGTGTCCGACTCTGGGTAAAGGCTTCAGGACCAATCCCCAGGGCATATCCCCAAGGCCCAGTAGTCCTCCTGCATCTCCACATGTCACCACTTCATTGCTATCACCCACCATCCACACTGAACACATGCTAGGGCTGTCTCATACAGGAATGGTTAGTATTAACGGGAGAATTTTTACGGCATGTCGGTGGGTCTTCTGGTAGATCAGTAAGTCTACTTTTTATTAAATTCAAACACATAAACTGTTCCATGCCCCAGCTACAGAAACTACTGGATGGCTAAATATTTGCAGCTTGCCTATCCCCTCATTATTTAAACTTTAAGCTTATGGCCGATAGATATTGCTTCCCAAGTACAGAATGAAATATGTTTACAAGTATGTGGTATCCGGTATGCACTGATGTCTTGGTGTCTGTGAAACAGGAAAGGCAGTAATGGACAAGTTTGACCCCAGAGTGTCTGGTATTCTATGTTAAACACATGATCTCTTACATTCTAAATGTGACAGCTGACAATACATTTACTTCACCCAAAACCAGAGAGCAAAAAGCAATGACTGTAGTGTTATATTAATACTGTATGCGGAAGTGACTGTGATTGGTTACACTAATGCAAAACCAATTTATGGTATGACAACTACCACATGTTTTAGGGCTTGAAATGATGAGATGAATGTAAATAAACTAGAACTAATACAGTGTATACAGTATGGTATATATATCCCTGAGAAAGGGTACATGGTCAGATGATAAATCAGTTTCTTTGGAGAAGAACTTCAGTTTTCTATCTATCTATCTATTGCCAGATGCCCTAATCCTGCACGGGGTGGCCACAAACAAATCGCCTCCATGTCGCTCTGTCCCCTGCCATTTCACTACCATGCTCCCAACTCACACCCCCCCTCTCTCATATACCTCTCCACTCCATCCCTCCATCTCATCCTCGGCCTCCCCCTCCCTCTCGCCCCCTCCACCTCACTCACATACACTCTCCTCGTCAGTCTCTCACTCTCCATCTTCTCCACATGCCCAAACCACCTTAACGTGTTTCTCCTAACGCTTCCTATCATGTCCTCAACCACACCACAATGCTCCTTCACTTCCTCATTTGTTAGACTGTCTCTCTATGTGACTCCACATGCTCCTCTCAAATAACTCATTTCCACTGCTCTCACTCTTGACTTCTGTCCTTCCAACAGAGTCCAAGCTTCACTTCCATATGTCAGAGTTGGTATCACAGTACTGTCATGTAACAACTTTTTCACTTCCATGCTCACCTCCCTGTTTCTTATCACTGCTTTCAACGAACCAGCAACCTTCCTTCCCTGCTGCACCCTTTCGAGCACTTCACCCTCCAGACTTCCATCCTTACTCATCACACTGCCCAGGTACTTAAATTCACTCACATTCTCCATATCCTTCCCATCCAATCTCACTGTACATTCACTGGCTTCACTTCTCTCGAAGACCATCACTTTACTCTTCCCTACACTCACCTTTAGATTCCGTTTCTTACACACTCTCCCAAACTCATCTACCAAGCCTTGCAGCTCCCCTTCGTCTTCGCTCAACAACACAGTATCATCTGCAAACAACAGTACAGGGAGTTTCAAAACACTGCCCTCTCTCACTAGGGCTGCTCCAACATCCACTGCCCGACCTTGTATCTCTTTTATAACCCCATCCATATACAGATTGAATAACCATGGAGACATGACACATCCTTGTTTCAATCCAACCTTCAAATGGAAAGATTCACTCAGTTTGCCATCCACACGCACTGCAGCCTTAACACCCTCATACATACTCTTCACTGCCTTCAACAACTTCCCATCTACTCCATATATTCTTAATACCTTCCACAAACCTTGTCTATCCACCCTGTCATATGTTTTCTCCAGATCCATGAAGGCTGCATACAACTTCTTGCCCTTCTCTAGAAACTTTTCCACTAAGGATCTAAGAATGAATATCTGGTCTACACAACCTCTTCCCTTCCTAAAACCTCCTTGTTCTTCTCCAGCTAATTACAGTGATATATACTGGTACAATACTTCTTTATAATTTACTAATTAACAGTAGTCTGAGGCACATACAAATAAGATTTAGACATAATAGTTTGGGGTGCTACATAACAATGAAATCTTATCAATTCATTACAATATTACTTATAACTTTAATCATAGAACCTATATGGTAAAGGGGAAGGCAATCCCACAATTTTTATAGCATTTTCTGAAGTGCTTGGAGGAGACAGAACGTGCCCAATTTCTTTATACCACACCTGGTTGGATGATCCAGGAATGTGGGATGTAGGTGAATAAAGGTGAATGATCACAAGCATCCCATTAGTACCAAATACTGGGGGCTTGCCTTCCCCCTGTGCATTAAGTTTTGGCCCCTTGAATGTGGGTGACATAATTTTATAGTTTATTCTTGCTGGTACCAATTATATTCAACTACTCAGGAAATGCCTCTTGTACTGAAGGGGAATATTAAGGCTGTATGTAATTCCTTCAGCTCAAAGTTTCTCATAAGCTGAATAGGATTGATATGAGCTAGCAAGAACGAAAAAAAAAAAATCACCAGGTTGAGTACCTTAAGAAAACTGCCAGTAACAATATCCACTATCCTACTTGAAGAACACAGTGAATTAATGAACTTGCTATGAAGACAGGGATAACCATACACTTAGGAAGATACTGTATATGATAATGCTTACCCCTTAAATTCAGTAGTCTTTTGTTAGATTATTTTTGCCACTACCAGTCATTTTTAGTTTTGGAGAGTCCCCTGGTTGTGAAGGGTTAATAAAGGCTATATTTAACTCTACCAGTCTGTAAAATATTTCCTAAGGTAATAAAACTGTCCGATAGCAGCAAGAATATAACAGAGGACATCAGCATACTAAAGAGATCAATGCCAAAGCTTTACACACATAATGGAAGCTCATTATAAACATTAAAGGTTGTATTCAGAATGGGTTCAGTGATTTCATAGCACCTCTTCCTTACTTATTTACTCTGCACTTTACATCCCAATATACTCTTGTATAGTGTAGTTGCAATCTGCATTAATACAGCATTAAAATGACATAAAAGTGTGCTGTAGTATGCAAAATAACTTTTTTTTTTTTTTTTAATGCAAGGAAGAAGGAACCAAAGGCCACAGGCCTGCATACTGTTCCTTCCAAGAAAAGGCAAAAACAGTACAAAAGAGAGCCAAATTCAAGATCAGTTCAATTCGAGATGCCTGGACACACTGCGTTTGAAAGACTGGAGATCATAGGAAGTAGGAAATACAGACAGAGGAAGACAGTTCCAGAGTTGCTAAGGAGAGGTGCTATAAAGCTACCTATGCCACCTAGAATACAGTATGTCACATTGTGCCATTACACACATTACAGTACTGTGCATCAGTTTGAAAATAAATCTTAAGCGAACCTAGTTTTGTAATGAAATCCAGTTAAAGTGGAATTTCACATAAATAAAGAAAGAGGTAGAAAAAATTAGTCTCCAAGAGTCATGAATATGTCAAATGCAAATACCCTGTAATCAGTTTAATCCCTAGGTTTCTCCTGGTCTGAATAAACTGTTTGTGGTTGCAAGAATAAAATATGGTATAAAAAAATATGGTGTTAATGAAGATTATTTCAAAGTCTGTCCTTCTTTCTGCAAAACTGTTTAAAGGTACCATGACACACAAACAGAGAGACAGATAAACGCAAGAGCAAAATAACACACCCCCTTGGTTATCGCCCCAGCATGTGTATCATAATTCTGTGAAAAGTTTCTATTAAAACACTTATCAGTGACTGGAACACTTGAAAATTTTTTCTTGCTACCAACAGAGTATCTTATTCAGCTGAGGGAAGCATTTCAGCATTAATATCTAACACTGTTTTCCATCACATGCTGCCTTATTGAACAACTGTGCTAATCTACAAACTACCAGTAGTTTGAAACTGACACATGAGCTGATCTGAGCTGTGTGCCTGATGTAGAATGAGCATTCACCACCACATAACATCATTATTCAAGTCCAGACTTAATAGTCACTGGTTAGTCATAACCATGATCACAATTTCTCTCACCTGTAATCCATAGGTCTTAATCCTAGATGGGGTGGCCTCAAGCAACCACCTCCAGGACACCCTGCCCTCCACCATTAAGTTGCCTTTCCTCCAACTCACACCAATGAATGTTACTCCTGTCATCCTCTCAAGCTGAACTACCTGTATATCAGCACACCTACTTGTTTTCACCACCCAGTTTTCTGTCACTTTTAGTGTCCAGCCTTTCCACCCTTAACCTTCCCTTTCATAAACAATTATAGGTTTATAGTTTCATAAATAAGTAGATCATCTTGGATGTGCAAATAATATATTGCAAAATATGGGAAATTATGGAATTAAAGGGCAATCACAAATCCTAAATCCTGTAATCTGACAACATAGTGATAACAGTCATTATTCCCAGCTTGAGAGTGGAAAAAAACAAAGTGAGAATTACTGTATATTTCCCTTGTCGTGGTATTATCGTTAGAAATATTTCATGATATTTTTTTTACTACTGACAGTTCTACCTATCTTACAGGAGGACATGACACATTCTATTAAATGGAATTTTTTAAAACCAGCACAGCATCAAACAGAATATGCTTTTTTGCACATGGTGTGCAGCAGATATTCACTATCATATTGCAGAGGCAAAGCATAAAATTAGACATTATGATATGCAAATTTTCCATTTTCTCCCAGGCATGTGCACTTCTGCACTGACACAACACATTAAATATGGAACATCATTATCAACAATCACTCCCATTTTGCCCCATATAAACGAGTGCAGGGACTTGGTGCAAGGTTACTCAGTCCTAACATTTAAGGCAACAAAGACCAGCCTCACTTGCCTCAAAATGGCATTAAAGGAGCAATAAATCCCAACTACCCCTCACACGGAATCCATATAGGTTCCACCCAGCTGGATCCCTTAGCCCAGTAAAACACCAAGCACCATTCGATTATTTGGTTACCACCCACAGTAATTTCACAGATCAACGTTTCATACTACTTCACAAAACAATAATGAATTCATAAATAATCACCTATACCTTCACAATATATGCAAGTCAGCAGTGCAATGAAAGTCTGTACTGAAGGATTTGACATGTTCCACTGAAATTACATGGGCATCACCTTAATAGCTTAGCCATACTTGAAGTTGTGTTCTCATCAGCTTTGAAGACTAACACTCTTCCTCAATAATTTACTGTATTTTGCTTATTACACATTGCTAATCTCATGTATATCATTTATGAGCTTGTAGTATCAGCACAAATTACAAAAAATATATCTGTCTATCTATCTGTTGCCAGACACCCTAATCCTGTAAGAGGTGGCCACAAACAAATTGCCTCCATGTCACCATCTCCCCTGCCATTTCCATGTCCTTCCCCCAACATCACCCCTCTCTCTCATATATCTCCACTCCATACCTCCATCTAAAATATATACAGGATTATTGATAAGGCATTTGAATAAGTCGAATGGTTAGGAAAATGTTCATTGCAACCTCCTAAACTGGAAAAAGTATGGGCCTTGGTTCAGTTCAGTTTATCAATATGTAATTCACATTCCAAAGAACCTGTCTGCTTCATATTGCACCTGGAGTTCCTCAAATGTTTTGAAGACTGCAAGACTGATCATCTTCCACCCTGTCAATGTTCAGCTCCAATTCAAAATTCATATAAAGTAGTACAGTGGTTTTTTTTCTCAATAGTGAGTGTTGTTACTGGTAAACAGATTTTCTTATTACGCCATTTCCAAGGAGATACAAGCAGTCTTCATAAAGTATTTCAGTTTATGCCCTATGGCTCAAGGAAATCATTTTTATTTTATTCTTACTGTCTCCTGGCAATTTTTTTGTTCAGATCTGAAGAAACTTCAGAGAAGATAGTTTACATAAAGCCTTCCTTTCCAACATGAGAAGTCTTTCCTAAGATGAATAAACTCATTTGGAGGTGGCAAGAATAAAATATCCCCAAACTGAAGGGGTGAAAATTGTTGCTCTGTATTTACATGGTTTATTTAAAAAATTGTTGTGAAATCAGAAATTAGTTTTTTGTACTTTTATCCCTTCAATCATGAGACAGGAACATATATCACTTAAAGCTGTTTCACTTAAAGGAGCATTTTGCCTGTGCATATCCTATGACTCTTTGAGCCCAGGAAATATCTTTTCATTTTGTTCTTGCCATCTCCTAACAATTTTTTCAATTTAGGAGAAATTGTTCAAACTCAAAGGAACAGGCATAGCCTTAATAAGCTCCCTGAACATGAGACACCAATTTTAAGTGGAATATAACTGTTCAGTAGCAGCAAGAATAAAATAAACATCAATAGGAATCAAGCAGCTAAGTGAGGCCTGCCTGTATTGCTGCAAAATAAGGCATCAGAGGAGTGAGGAAAAGTTTGACAGAAATAATTTTATCTATGTCTCCCACACTTTTTCTTTTTCTTTTTAATGCAAGGAAAAAGGAACCACAGGGAAGAATTCCACAATATGTTCAAAATAACAGAGCATTATGCCTTATGCCTATTTCATGGTGGGGGTGGCCAGAAACAAACTGCCTCCTTAAGAACCAAACTCTCTTGCTGGTAATTGAGTTTCTAACTACCTATAATATGAATAAGAAATAAAATACTTTAGAGCAAATCCATATTATTCATTTTAGGATTAGAGGGTCCAGGATGTAGGTTAGGTTAGGTTACTGCAGTCTAGATTGTTTATCCTCTTCATTCTTGCTGCTATCAGACACATTTATTGAACACAGGAAAGGTCACTAGTATTGGCATCTTCATTAATGCAGTATGTAACCACTATACCAGCAGTCTGTCAAGTTTATTTTCAGATAGGAAAACCATAATGAAAAATACATTCTTGGGCTCAGTTGTTAAAGTATTAGAACACCCTCCAACTCTGGTAGTGTTTGACAAGAAACTTCTGGCCAATGTGACTCATTAATCCTTTGAATTCCATTAAGTATTTCTTATTAAATTCTATCAGATACTCTGTACCCAAATTATGAGGGATGCCTACTAGTGAAGGGGATTTGTGAAGGTTGTATCTAACCCCTCCAATTTGAAAAGTTAACTTAGGAAAGTTCCCAAGCAATTAAGGGAATAATGATGGAGGCTGCATCTATCCCCTCCAGTTCAAAAAGCCTTAGTTAAATAAAACACCTGTAAGTAGCAAGAACAGAATTTAAAAACCTATGTATAGGTATGTCATCAGAGTGAAGAGATTATAGAATAGTCTGCTCTAACCTGAACTTTAAACCATCGTATCATCTTCATAAAATAATCTGAACCCTTAATTCCATTTTTTTTTTTTTTTTGCAATTCTTGCCACCACTAAACAAAGTTTTCAGTTGCAGAGAGGTACTTCAAACAGGAGTGGTCAGATATAGCATTTGTTTACCCCCTTCAAGACAAGAGGTCCCCCAGAGCAAAAAAGAATTGTCTGGAGGCGACAAAAATAAAAAAACAGAACACTATCTGTAGTCAGATGCCTCAGTCCCATAAGTGGGGGGCTAAAAACAAACTACCTCTATGTTGCCCCGTCCTCTGCCATTTGGCTGCCCTTGCTCCAACTCACACACCCCGCTCTCATAAATGTGTCCTTGGTCCCCCCACTAGCCTTCTTCCCCTCCACTTTACTTACATACACTCTCCTTCTCAGTCTCATTCTCTATCAAACATGCCACTTGATTTGGGGGGTTAAAATTCAAGTGATTGGATAATGGAAAAAAACTCATGTATTTAAGATTCTTTGTTCTTAAGAAATAAATAAATCAATAAAATACAACATGTCGTATCCCTACGACAAAAAATTTGGCTGCATGAATACTGTATGCACCTCTGTATAAGTTAGGGATGTGTTAATAATATCATAAATATTTCCATTCAACTGGTACTGTAAACTGAGAAACACTGGAATATCAGCATTATAGGTAGCAATGGAATTTTGTAGGCAACTTTTCTGTAATTTACCTTGAACTTAAAAGTGAAAAAAATGTGAAAAAGACAACTTATTAATGTAGTATCAGTGTACAGTCAACTACAAAAATCCTCTTGTCTCTCCTGCCCCTCTTTCACTGCTAGATTCACAGACACCTCAATGCAATATAGTGGAAAGATGTGCATACCACCACCCATTTTTTTTATAATACCTGTAATATGCATCTTTGTCCACTATGTCTCATTCAAAAATCTATGGCTTTAGTGATGACTGAGGCACAAGAGATAACTTCTGCAATTAAATGTTTGTATGATTTCCTTCCTCATCTGATTCACATCGTTAGAGAGACTGTAGAACAATTCTCTTCCAGTAAATCACATCAACCCAAGTCAAACCTGAGAAACTAGGGTGTGACAATAATAATTAACAACATCTAACATCCTCTTTCATTTGTGCCTTCATTTTTTAATAATCTGAAATTGAATACTTAAACCAAAATAATGAAAAAGCTTACTATGCACATACAATATTTTCAACCAAACATGGAGGCTCCAAGTTGGTTGAGACATCTACCGACACAATAAACACAAAATCAGTATGAGGATATAATTTTTCCACTTCTTTTAGTTCCACCTTCACAACTCTTTCAATACTGTGTCTGCTAAAGAAGCTGGTTATATACTGTAACTGGTAAACAACAGACCATGCTAAAACATGTAATGACATCTGAGGAAACTGCTAGTCCGAGGCTTAATCTATCCTAATGATGGAGGGTAAGTACAATATTTCTACACATCAGTGGTCATACAAAGATGTCAATTCCTTCATTACAATGATGTCATTTAAATTTTACTCTTGCTACAACCTGACATTTTCATTCAACTCAGAAATTTTTTGAGTTGCAAGGGTTAGATACAACCTCATTATTGGTTTCACTTTCAGAAATCTCCCTTAAATCAAATAATCTGTTGGCAGCAAGAATAAAATACAAAACAGCATAATGTACTGATGTGAGTCAACCCAGACTAATATGGACACTCAACATAACAGATTGTCTACATTATTTAATAACATATTTCTTTTCCTTTTAAGTAGGACATACTTTACAATACTAGCCTATTTCTGGTAACCTGTATTTTACAAAAGAATACCAAAATAAGGAATGCATAATGTTATTTCAACTCCACCAGCCCAAGACATTTTTTATTTGGTACATTCTTGCTACTATTTTTTTTATTTTATTTTTTTTTTTTTACTGAAGGGATTTGATGTAGCCTTCATTAACCCCTAAAATATAAAAAGTCCTGAATAAGTTAAATAAGAGCAACTGGACATAGCAAGAGAAAGTCATAATACATGTATATAGACAACATTCGTGCGAAACAGATAACCCCTTCTTTCTGATCATTTACATTTTGTTCTGTTCTTCCTATCACCAGATGATTTTATTCAATGTCTGCAGTAAAGAGGTTAATGAAGGCTATATCTAACTTAAAAAAAAAAGTGTCACCGAAGTTAAACAGAAGTCTCTGAGAGTAGAAAGAATAAAACAGGATACATGTTATCAAGATGAAGCAGTTAATAGTTGCATACCTCAGACTATCATCATTTTATTCATCAGTGATCTTCTGTGCTAAACATCATCATAATCTTGGCATTCTTGTTTACTGTTTTTGGAAGGAGTGAAATTCTACTTTCTGCACTGTATTGGGCTGTTATACTGTACTAATAGTCTATCTATTGCCAGACGCCTTAATCCCGTAAAGGGTGGCCACAAACAAATCGCCTCCATGTCGCTCTGTCCCCCACCATTTCATTGCCCTGCTCCCAGCTCACACCCCCCTCCCTCATATACCTCTCCACTCCATCCCTCCATCTCATCTTTGGCCTCCCCCTCCCTCTACCCCCCTCCACCTCACTCACATACTCTCTCCTTGTCAGTCTCTCACTCTCCATCCTCTCCACATGGCCAAACCACCTTAATGTGTTTCTCCTAATGCTTCCTATCACATCAACATCCACACCACAACGCTCCTTCACTTCCTCATTTGTCTGTCTGTCTTTCCATGTGACTCCACATGCTCCTCTCAAATAACTCATTTCTAATGCTCTCACTCTTGACTTCTGTCCCTCCAACAGGGTCCAAAGTTCACTTCCATATAGAGATGGTATCACAATACTGTCATGTAGCAGCTTTTTTACTTCCATGCTCACTTCCTTGTTTCTTATCACTGCTTTCAACGAACCAGCAACCTTTCTTCCCTGCTGCACCCTTTCAAGCACTTCACCCTCCAAACTTCCATCCTTACTCATCACACTATCCAAGTTTATCTATCTATTGCCAGACGCCTCAATCCCGCACAGGGTGGCCACAAACAAATCGCCTCCATGTCACTCTGTCCCCTGCCATTTCACTACCACACTCCCAACTCACCCCCCTCTCTCATATACCTCTCCACTCCATCCCTCCATCTCATCCTCGGCCTCCCCCTCCCTCTCGCCCCCTCCACCTCACTCACATACACTCTCCTCATCAGTCTTTCACTCTCCATCCTCTCCCAAGTACAGTACTTAAATGCACTCACATTCTCCATATCCCATCCAATCTCACTGTACGTTCACTGACTACACTTCTCTCGAAGACCATCACTTTACTCTTCCCTACATTCATCATTAGATTCCGTTTCTTACGTACTCTCCCAAACTCATCTACCGAGCCTTGCAGCTCCCCTTCGTCTTCACTCAACAACGCAGCATCATCTGCAAACAACAGTACAGGGAGTTTCAAAACACTGCCCTCTCTCACTAGGGCTGTTCCAACATCCACTGCCCTACCTTTTATCTTTTATAGCCCCATCCATATACAGGTTGAACAACCATGGAGACATGACACATCCTTGTTTCAATCCAAACTCCAAATGGAAAAATTTACTCAGTTCACCATCCATACGCACTGCAGCCTTAGCACCCTCACACATATTCTTCATGGCCTTCAACTACTTCCCATCTCCTCCATATATTCTTAATACTTTCCACAATCCTTGTCTATCCACCCTGTCATATGCTTTCTCCAAATCCATGAAGGCTGCATACAACTTCTTTCCCTTTTCTAGAAACTTTTCCACTAAGGATCTAGGAATGAATATCTGGTCTACACAACCTCTTCCCTTCCTAAAACCTCCCTGCTCTGCTTCAACTAATAGTCACAGATTATTTTTTTTTCCATGTTTTTAATATTTGGGTAAGCCAACTTCACTCTTTTGGATAATTGTGTGTTTTTACTGGATTTTTCTTTTTCTTTTTGTACATTTAGGAGCTGACTCTTGAATCACTGTCATTTAAAAATAACCCAACTTTGCATCATATAAAAACTGTGTGGCAGGTGTTATGGGAGTACATATTACAGTGCACTCTTAACCTTTAATTAATCACCAAAGGGGTAAGATAAAGCTCACACGAAAACTAACTTACTTTATACTATAACATACACACACCAAAGAAGAAACCAGGATTTGGTTTACAAAGGGGAATTCACATAGGCCTCAGAATACAAATATAAAACAAGTCATTTCTTACCTAACCAGATTACAATCAGTCGAGGCTACATACTCACAGAGCTCAAGAAACTAGGAGAACTTGTCGATGATATAATCCTGATATAATCCACACTCTAGTGCTATAAGAAGTGAACCAAAAATGGGAAATGGTGCACAAACAGTGTGTTTTGTAATCAAAGCAACGTGGCTAGGAATGTGCGAAAATATGTGGAAAAAAGTAACAAGATCTGTAACAAAATGTGACAAAAAGTGTGACTAGAAAAGTGACAAAAGTGTAACGTGACAATGAGTGATAAAAAGTGACAAAAAGTGTCTCTCCTGCTAGGTCCTTGAGCTTATAAAGTAGCCTTACTCCTTCTCTCCTGGCTAACTAGTCACTAGGCTGTCTTAAGTGTAATCTCCAGCCATAAGCAAACATTGGAGGCCCCTGCTACCAATAGGGGTTTAACACATTTCACACACAGCCAATAGCGTGCCATCAAGAAAAGGTTTTTACACTTCTATTGGAGAAAACACTCTTGGTTTATTCCTCCCACACTATATGTCACACCCACTTATGGTCAAAGATAAAAAGGTCTAGTAGTTCTGGGAAAACAACCAGCGTTATCTGCCCAGAAGCAGAAAAACTGACCACTGAGTAAACAGAGGGAAGATAGTGAGGTCTATGGTTCACCCTTACAGGCAGCAAAAATTGATAACACAAAAGATTTAACGTCCTTGACAGCTCGCCTATCTCCCTACATTATCTTCTCTCATCTTCTATTTCATTCATTTGCTACTGGGGTAACTATGTCAGTGACAAAGGTCTATGAAATACCACATAAGGTTGGGTAGACCTACACTTGGCAAAACAAACTTCCATACAGATGCGCACAAAGGATTTCTGAATAATAACTAATGGTTTTTGTTATATTGTACTGGCACGGTTGGTATATTGGTTTATGAGGCGCTTCTATCAACATTTCCATAACAGTGCAGGTTAACTGTGCTTGTCCTTATGATGTTGTACTTCTGTCTATCTACAGTACTTACAGCCAATGCCTTTAATCCCAGTGGGTTGCCACAAAAAAATCTCATCCATGTTGCCCAGCCTTCTGCCAACATGCTGCCCTTCCATCACAGTTTTTAATATTTACAGATTCAAACAACAATTTTCATACATTTCCTTTATCACACTGTAAGACACTTAACCCCTCCATGGCTGAGGGTGTGGAATTTTCCGTACACCCCAGGCCAGTGCGGGGGCCATTTTCTGAAGTTTCGAAAATAGATTTTTTTCCTTGCCATATCGAAGAGAAAGTTCAGATGCACCTAACAGTGCAAATCCCAGCGTCCTACACCCATTCTGTGGCTTGCAATGGAGTGCCAAAATTGCAGAAATATCAGCAACCAATATCCGCCGCCGATACGTGCTGCTGCGGTGCAACTTCGCAGGTGTTGTTTGTTTGTTTTCCCCCCTAAAAAAAACAATGAGAATGATGCTGAAATGATGCGGATATATGAGATATGATGATATCGAATGATTTCAGTACATAATGTTAGGAATGGCTGAAAAAAAAATATTATGAATATTTTTTCACCTTTTTGGTATAAAATATGTTTATGGTAGTTTCAAGTTATTTTTTATGTTATTGTTGTGCCCATGCCTGGAAAAGGGAGTGAAAGCGTTGAATTTTCATTCCTAAATGAGAAAACTGCATGTCCTCCAAGGCTAGGCTCTCCCATGGGAGATAAAAGTTAAGGGTCAGATCCGATTAGCAATACGGAATTTGAGTCATAACTTCCAGCTCCCACACGACATGCATGACTAAAACTATAATTGTAATGCAGTTTCAAAACTATGCATACAGTAAGTCTAATTATTACGAATACAGAAACAAAGTAGAAATAAATAAATACATTTACAAGCGAGGGAAAATGTATTTTTTCCATGATAACACATTCACCTTTCTCTATCATTTTACCTTGTTACATTCGCAATATATGTTGCTGTCTTGTAAACTGGGTGGTTGTGTGTGTTTTGCAAGGGAGGAAAAAGATTATATTTTCAGTCTGGATCGAGGTAATGGGTGTAACAATGTGTTTTTAGGCATGGCCACAAGCGAAAAAATCATACATCCACTCCTCACAGCAGCAGGTGGTGAACTGAGAGTCAGAGAGAGGATACGTGAGAGGGTGAACTGAAGGTCAGTCTCATGTCCCAGATGTTCGTTCACTTCCCAAAAGTTTTCACAGTTTTCTACAAGTCGCACTGCACCGAATGATCCAAACCATTACAACAAACCTGAGCAAATAGGTGAAGATACCAACACAAAAATGTATTATTCACTTATTATCATGTCTTTTTTGTTTGTGCCTGTATTAGTTCATAATCATAAACAGGTGGTTGTGTGTGTTTTGCAAAAGAGGACAAAGATGATATTTTCTGCCTGGGTCGAGATAATGGGTGTAGTTGTGCTTGTTTAGGCATGGCTGGGAGTGAAAAAATCGAAAATCCACTCATCACAGCAGCAGGCTCTGAACTGCTTGATGGGGTGTATGGGAGTGTAGTGTAGGTCATTTTGAAGACATTCAGAATGTTCATTCACTTCCCAAAAATTTTTGCAGATTTTTATAGGCCACACTCAAATGACGCCTGCGGCCATTTATTGGCTAAGCGTCGTTCGACGCCAGTGGCCACGGAGGGGTTAAAGTGTTTGGACATAATTACTGCAGAGTATACAAAGCTCACTAACATGCAAGTGGGTCAGTAAGATATATTGTATGGCCAGAACTTTTACAACAAAGTTTACACATTACTGCACAGTGTGGCACCATACAGGTGTGACAACTGTATGCTGCTAAAAAACTGCAATATCTACATATCTACCTCTCTTTCTCTCTCACATTCATTTATTCACACAGAGTATTTTTAAGGAACTCATGATTAACAAATGAATGAACACTAATGAGATGGAATAACTCGCCAATATCACCGGTAGTTAATAATATGGGTGCCTGTTATTCCTCACTGAGCAGAAGCATTATATGACAAAGAACAACAATTATACATCTGCCTAATGTTTTAACCCATTCAGTACAACAATGTCTTTTATACACTTGTCCTTGCTACCACCACATAGTTTTATGTAGCTTATAGAAGACACCTTGTGGTGAAGAGGTTAATGGTGGCTGTTTCTAACCTCATCACAGCAAGAAGTTACTCTTACGTGGAATAAAGTCATTAACCGGAATAAAGTCATTAACCACCCATTCATTTGATGCAGTGCTACCTTCAAGTAACTTTACACTGAGTGACAAGCTATATGGTCTCCTGTAACCCACATAACGATTTACAATGCTGGGTGGCAATCATCTATCTATCTATCTATATACCTAGGCTGCTTCCCCCAAGAAAAGGGAGGTAGCCGAGACAGGTCAACACACTACCAATTTACTCATCCACTCATACACATTCATTCGCATCTTAGCCCCAAAGGGGAGAAGGGACAGATCCTCACCACACCACACCGCACCAGGGTCAACTACACAGTGCAGTCAGTGACATCCGCAGCAGGGCCCGACAGTAAAGCTGGTTTACCCCTGCCACATCATAATGGATCCAACAAATGGATGCCTGGTGGTCTAGTAGGCTAAGATTACAAGATCTCATGAGTGGTTAGGGTTTACTGCTCAGATAATGCCACTCAAGAATTAATAACAATAACAACAACAGCAATAATAATAATAACAATAATATAATAATAATAATAATATAGTAATACAAAGTGGTCATTCTCACCTTTAAAAAATCTGGACTGAGTAGCTGTGTCTAAGACCCCTGCACTCCTGATGGTGTAAAAAATGACTGAATGATGGATGAATGAACAGACAGTAACAGCCATCCATCCATTCATCCATCAAATTCTGTACTGCCTTTGAAATCAAGGGCAAAGGAGCTCAAAGTTTTAGCTATTTAAGCCACATATATAAGGCAGGGGTGACCAGTCACATGTCCCTGAAAGGTATTATGTGAGCAGTACTGAACCTTTATGAATTTAATAAAAAAGACTGTCACAATGAATGGATAAAACTTTTTCTGAAAACAGGATTTTAGTCAAGGAGCAGCTGAGAGCGCTTCTAACATATGGGATCATGTGAACAAGAAAATGAACTGGTTTTTCATTATGATACTAATTACACCACTAGTATGAAGGAACATAAGAAAAGCTATCACCATCATAAAAAAAAAAAAAATGGTACCATGAACTCCCCCAATCAACTGTTCTACTATACTAAAAAGAGATCCCAAGTGAGAATTTTGCATACTAAACCCCCTTGAATCTGAGGACGTCTTTTTAGTCTTTATTTCACTCTCGCTATCTACACACAAGTTTCTCCACATACTCTCACATCTACAGACAATATTTTCCACATAAGGAGGGGCTTTATGAACTGGTGGGGTTCAA
This sequence comes from Birgus latro, assembly GCA_018397915.1. Classification (NCBI taxonomy): domain Eukaryota; kingdom Metazoa; phylum Arthropoda; class Malacostraca; order Decapoda; family Coenobitidae; genus Birgus; species Birgus latro. The sequence continues at coordinate 6,616 of JAGKTI010009525.1, read as the reverse complement.
TACAGTCTCCTGCATCCCCTTCTATCAGGGTACTTTCCTAAGCAATAAAATCATCTAGAAGCAGCAAGAAAAAAGTAACTGTGCCACAAGGTAACAAAGAACACTTCATACACCAATGAATACAATTATATACCCCCTTGGGGGCAAAGATTTCTTTTTCATATTGTTCTTGCCACCATCTGATTATTATTATTACTATATATATATATATGTTTTTTTTTTTCTGGCTGACAACAGACTATTCATTAGTAAAGCACTTTTATATAAGAGGCCTTTCCAATATTAAATAAACCCACAAAGTAGAAGCAAAAAAACCCAAAACTGTCATCCAGATTCAAAGGTATATCCAAAATGAAAAATAACAGTGAAACATTCCTTCACTGTACAGTGAGACGGCTTTAGTGAATCCTTGCACATACCAGCAGCCATCCTAACAAGCCAGTAATGCATTCCAAAATATCACAACCTCTTCCATATAAATTTATATCATAAACTGGGAGGCAACTGGCATATCAGCTTTAAGTCACTGAGCCTGGGGGTGTCTTTTTCATGCTATTCTTGACATACAGTACATCCTCGATATATGATCACTCGGAACACAATCATTTGTTTATACATTCAGTAAGAATTTAGGACCTTTTTTACTATACAATATTTTTTCTCGTGTATACAACTGCTGCAATGCTAAACTCACAAGTCCAATCAGCCATTATAAAATCAGCTTTCAAAAACCTATCCATCATAAAACAAGGGCTTGCTGCACAGTATTAAAATACAGTGGTTAGATATTGGCTTAATAAACCCAGTCAATATGAAAGATCTTACCTAAGTTTATGACAAGGATTGGCAGAACCAACGGTAAACTAAAAAAAAAAAAAAAAAAGCCACTCAGATTCAAGAGACCAAGGGTAGTAATAGAACTTTAATACCCACAGGCATATTTTCTGTTACAATGAACTCCATCATCATCATCCACATCTCTCTTCTTATCTATGGGATGAGATATGGTCCAGAGAGCAAGGAGGGAAAAAAAAAAAAACGATGGTAGTAGTAACTAACTAAAGGACTGCCCAGTTAAACATGCTAGCAAAAAAGATTGTAAAAAAAAAAACAACCAGTAATAAATTAACAAATAATAAATTACAACCAAGTGATGGCACACGTACATACCTATCAACCCCTTCACTAAAATCTTTTTCTCTTCATCCAGGCCACCACCCAACAATTTCAATCCCTTGAATCAGGCAACATTTCTATTTATTCTTGCTGCTACAAGACAGTTTCAACCATCTTGGAGCAGCCCCCTGGTAGTTAAAGGGTTAATGAAGGCTATATCTAACCTTTCCAGTTCAAAAATTCTCCCCAAAGCTGAGTAAATCAGCTGTGTAGCTGCTGCTGTTGCAGACTCAGGCTCATCTGAGAGTGAAACCACTGAGCTGCAGGCACAAGTTACCGTTCCCTCCTCTACAGTGCAGCTGAGGGATGTTCGTAACTCAGACACAGAGGTCACCCAGTTACAGTATATAAACGCCATTGCATGATGGCATCTCTTTCCAGCACCATGTCACCAGAGTGAAGAGGTTGATCAAGTTAGGAAGGGTTTCTAACAGTGAAGAGGTTAATGAAGGCTACATCTAACCTTTTCAATTCAACATGTGTTGCCAAAACTGAATACAATTATCTGACAGGAATCAACTGAAAGACTACTGTACTGCATTCAGGGGCTTCATTTAGGGAATTAACTCCTTCACTATAATGGCAACTTTTTATTCTTAAACTTTTGCTTTCTCCACACAATTTTATTCAGCTTCAGGGATACTTTTCACTCTGAAGGGATGTGATACAGAATTCATTAACCCCATTACAATAAAAGGTCTCCCCCAACCTGCAATGGTTCATGGTTCAGTAACTAACCTATCTGTCTATCTATCTCTAGCCAGATGCTGTAATCCCATAAGGGGTGGCCACAAACAGCAGCCACAATCAAATACAAAGATGTCCCACTGAAGAGGGGTTTCAAATTTGCATATCAGATTTTATTCACCTCATGAGACATTTAGACATGAGGGCTGAGCATGGCTATAATGAAGTCCTCCAGTTCAAAAACATTATCAGTGCTTAATAAAAGTGTATGGAGAATGCAAAACTAAAATATTGTACAAAAGACAGGTCCAAATGTAAAATATACAGTAATTACAAACTTTTATAAATAATGAGCACATCCAATTTAACCATTTAGGAAGAGCATTAATTAACACCCTTTTCAAAATCAACAACAAAACATTAGGATAAACATAATGATTAATTTTATGGCAGATTCTCCAAGTTCATAACAGGTATGAAAGGCAATGGACAAATAAATTTAAGGAAAAGTTATGGCATGATCTACAGGTACACAAAACAAGCAAACAAATATACCTGTAACTGCATCAATACTTATACAGGCAGTCCTCATTATAAGCCAGGGATGTGTGACAAAATATGTTTACTTTTAGAGACCACGGTCCATACTGGCATGACTACGGTCTGTATTCTCACTGGCATAGGAAGCTTTCTAATACCTCTTCCTTAGCAACCTATTTTTACAAACTTAACCTTACTACTCCCTTGTATGCAGTTTATATATTTTCAGTGCTAACAAAGACTGTATAAACAGTATGCAAAGGAATATTAATGGGCTATATGCATGAACAAACTGCTAAGGAAAAAGTGACAGGGAGCATCCTACACTAGTGAGAATATGACCCTAAGTCTTTTCATTTGATTACTGTTCTCCATGTGTCATAATCTTCAACCATTTCCCTACCAAATTCCGTTCTGAAAAATTACAAGTAGGACTTCATCCCAAGTCTCCTCGGTCTGTCTCTGGCCATTCTTCCCCTCCACATTTATACCTGTGACTTATGTTTTTCTTGGTGTCTCTGGCCATTATTCCCATCCACATTCATACCTGTGACTCATATCATTCTTGGTCTGCCTCTCGCCATTCTTCCCTTTACATTCATACCTGACTTGTGTTTTTCTTTGTCTGTCTTTGGCCATTTTTCCCTCACATCTATACTTGTGACTCTTCTCTGCCAGTTATTCTCCTCCTTCCTCACAACATTTTCAAAATATCACAACTTTTTCCAGCCGAGTCATACAAGAATATAACCTTTATACAGTACAGAGCAGTGGACCTTTAACAGGCCATTTTTCTTTGATTTACCTAGAACTTAACCCCATCTGCCCAAGTATGTAACAATCATTCTTGCTGTAAACTATTTTATTCAGCTCTGGGTTGACATCTCCTGGTGAAGAGGTTAATGGAGGCTATATTCTAACAACTCCAGTTTTGAGGATTCTCTCCTATGTTGAACAGAACTGCCAAGTTACATCAAGAAAAGATACAAAGAACACTCTTAGGCTGAAGCAGTTAGGAGCATAAAAGAATACAGTGCTTCCTCCAATTTTGCGAGAATATGGTCGACAAAAAACCTCGCAAAATCAAAATTCGCAAAGTTCAAACAATTAAATATATGCAATAAAGGTACAGTGGTCGACATCACCCCAAGGTAAGCACTTTTTCCCACTCTTTCTCTCGACTCTACCTCTTAATTTTATGATGATAAATGAAACAAACATGGACTGATGTATTGTACAGTAATATTATTATGAAAACATCATAGGTAAGAAACATAAAAAAAGATAAAAATGCATATTTACACTGATGTGAAGACTGGCGTGGTGTACGGGACTGGTGGTGGGGCAAGGCTTGGGTGCGACTACTGTGGTGTAAACAAACGTGGCGGGGCGGCAGAACACTGAACTAGGAGGCACAGTACGCCCAGTGAACCACGACGTCACTACTCCGCGTGGCAAAGTAGTGCGGGAAGACGACTTTCCCACCACTCGACCTCGCAAAGTGTGTGATTGCTCGCAAAGTTCATAAATGTTAAAAAATAAATGACTTGGAACTACCTCGCAAAATTGGTGATTCGCAAAGTTGAAGGATGTACTGTATATAAAAAAAAAAGTGACTTACAGCAAGACCTAACTGCAATTTCTTCCATGGAGATTTATCAGTGGTATCATTGGATCTATAACCCACTGAGCCCAGGAATATCTTTTTCATTCTTCCCATTTCCTAAATTTTACTCAGGAGAGACATTTCAAACTGGAAGGTTATATACAGCCTTAAAATACCCCTTCTATATGAGGAGCCCTTTTAAAATGAAATAAAACTGTCTAGCAGCAAGAACACTATACTAAAAAGGATGTCACCCACACACAAGGGGCTAACAAGCAATTTTTTGGCAATTTAACAAGAACTGAACAGTAAAGGTGAACAGGAAAAAATGCAACTTATAATGAGGACTTACTGTAGCTTTAATTTGTGGGATCTGTACAAACTGTGTCTTGTTATCACAGGGCCATGAATTGTTCAAATGAAAGAATTATTACTACATATGCAGTGGCAGCAAAAAGGGGGCGGCATGAGGGGGCAACTGCCCCCCCAGTCAGAATCTTTGCTTCCCCAGTTGCCCCCCCCCCCGTCAGATCCAGTTTTGTTTCATTTCGTTTTTGAAGGCTCCAACAAGCTTGCATGCATCGGCCTTGGTCACCTAATGGCGGCTCTCCACACTGCTCGATCTTTGGCAGCCTCCCTGTTCAGTCCCTTAACCCTTAAGTCACACTTAATGACCTCATCCCATGTCTTTCTCAGTCTACTCCTCCCAGCCCCTCCCCCAGTATTAACACTTCTCACCCTCTGTACCCAATTATCATCCCCCATCCTCTCGACATGTCCAAACCACCTCAGCCTACCTCTCCTCATCACAACACCAATACACTCCAGTCCAGTACAACTAAAAAAAACAAAAAACAAAACAAAAAAACAATACAGGCAATACAAGAAGGAAAATGACCAGGAAAGACCACTAATATGATTTGTCCCTACAATCACAAAATAAACAGATTTGGAAATATTAATTGAGAGGCATTACGACAGAGAAGAGGTTATCCCTGTTTTGCCCATTATGCTCAGCCACTCTAGGTGGTGGCATTACCAAGTTTCTTAGTCAGTGTATGGTTCTGGGCCGGTATGCATAAAACCTTCAAAAACCTCCTCCTACAGTAACTCCTAAATGCCCCAACCAGACTCCTTGCTGCGAGCTAGGCTTAAGACCCCCTGGGCCCCCACTGGGGCTTTTCCCCTGGACCCCACACGATTTTGCTTGTGCTTAGCACTCCATGCGAATACGTATTTGCTCCCCCAGCATTTTCCCTTGCCCTCCATATGCCCCCTCACTTTGAAAATCCTGGTGCCACCACCGTACATATGGGAACATTGTTTATATAAGGATTCAAAGGCCACATTCTCATCAGTCAAGGAGGCCCCCCTGCACCTCTTCCTTGCCAGTTTATTTCTGTATATGGCATATTAATACTTTCCTGTTCTGCCCTCTCTCCAGCTCATCCTCCAATCCAATTCTTATTTAGTTTTCAGAGTCCTTTTTGCAGATTCTCTGGAACTTTTCAGATTCAGGATTTCTTCCATGGTTCCAGATACAATGATCCGTTCGTGGGCATAAGTTATACGATGGAATCAAATACACCCAGTGGCATCCAAAGAATGGCTATGCATTTAAAATTTTTATGCCCAAGGCCACCCAGAGAGTCCAAAGAATAAGACTGTTAAAAATATTTCATATCTTACCTATGCAATATAAAAAACCTTGCACATGTTATCCCAGTTATCTACACCAATATAAAAATACATAAACAGAATACAAGGGAACAGTATGGTGTAGTACTGTATGCATAATAACTCACTCAGGAAGAGATGTCAGACAGCCTCCTAAAATGAGAGTACAACCCCAAGTTGGGCCAAACCATTGCAGTTTTCCAATAAACAACATTTCCATATGGACAGAATTCTTCTATACAAACTGTGCAACTGCCCAGCAACAGCCAAGGATTTTAAATTTTACTATAAAAAATAAAATACTCTTTCATGAATATTAAAACACCTTATATCATATATTGCAAATGGAAATATACACCTAAGTCCAGAGAATGTTTAGCTATATTAATCTGAGTCTTCATTAAAATCTTTTTTTGCATTTTATTCTTGCTACCTTCACACAATTTTATAAAGCTTATGAGAGACTTTTCAAACTAGAGGAATTATTTGTGGCCTCCTCTTACTTATTCACTCCTAAATGCTCTCCTAAAATTACTATATTAAAATTGCCTAGAGATAGCAAGAACAAAACAAAAAAAAATAAAAAAACACATCATGGTAGTGAAGGGGTAAGAGGGTGATACATGAGACACTCTGGCCTACTATCTAAAAACATTTATTACAAAACTGAACATTACACTTACTGAGCATATACTTTAGGGACCAACTATCAATGCTGATACAGCAAATATCAAAAACGTTATACCACCTATGATGGTCACTGAAAAACAAGAGGAAAAAGTAGTATTAGTATATATTCTGACATTCATATAGTAAGTATATATGTGGAAAGAAATCTTAAAACTTAATGGATATCATATAAAAATCACAAACACATTTTTGATACTGCACAATGAGTAAAAAGCAGCATTGGCAAAAGTATATATATAT
>JAGKTI010009524.1:12907-30762 GCA_018397915.1 Birgus latro | reverse complement strand
TTATTGTTGTCAGTACCACACCTTCCCACTGTGTTGTAGGTAGGTACATAAGTAGGTGGGTAAGTAGGTAGGGTGGTAGGTAGGTAAGTAAGTAGGTAGGTCACTGGTGTCGTTGTCCCCACTCAGCGAATGATGACACACAGTTGAGTAGCAGCCTCACTCTGGTAGTTGTGGTGAAGTTAGTGGTGGTGGTAGTGTTGGAGAAGGTGGAGGTCGTGGTGGAGTAGGTGGTGGGGGTCAGCTGTGCTGTTCTTAACTCAGCATCACACAGTTCACTCACTACCTTGTTCGTTTCTTCTTCTTCTGAACTTGTACCGTTTGATTTTCTTTACTTGTTGAGATTAACTTGTTGGCTTGTAGACTTGTCGACAGATGTAGTTTATTGTTGCTATTGTTTCCCGTAAATCGTGGAGTTGTCGCTGAGGTGGTTAGGAGCAGTTAGGGATGAAGTTAAGTTGCGTTGATGCTCCGCCAGCTCTCGTTCTCTGTTTTGCATTTTTGTTTGTTTGTTTGCGATTGTGTGAAGTTGCCAAATTGAGTGTTGTCGTAGATTGTTTTGATTGTAATTTGTTCACTGATTGTTGATTGAGACGTTAATCGGCTTTGTTTACCGCTGTCACCAGTGTCGATGAGCATAGTTTATCGTAATTGGTTGTTCTTACCGCTTGCCACCAATCTCGATGAGCGTAGATTGATTGTAGTCGGTTCTTTGTTACCGTTCGCCACCAGTATCAATAGACTTAGCTGAGGGGTTTACTTAGATAGAGAAGGATATCTGGTTGTATTGTCAATGGGAGTGGAACCAGGAGGGAGAATAATGGTGAGGCATTGTAGGAGATGTCAGTGTAGGCCTTCTCAGTTCCGTTATCCTCTTCATATTTTAAGTGGGATGATGAAATAGGCAGATTGGGGTCGATGGAGTTTATTGTGAGACAGTTACTTGAAAAAATATTAAGAGCTTGGTGTGACCTGTGTATGGTTAATAGCAGCTTGTGTAAGCGGTGGTCCTCCTACTTTACCCTCACTCTCCTACTTCCTATCGCTCTCTGGGAATCTCTCTCCTTCTCTCCTGGCCATCTCTCTCTGGTTCTCTAACCTTCCAAAATGGTATATCAGACTTATATCCCCCTCTAGCTCTTGGCTAAAGTGTGTTTGTATGTGTATGTGTGTGTGTGTGTGTGTGTGTGTATTTACCTATTTACCTATTTGTAGTATACAGGAATTGAGCTAAGCTCGTGTTGTCCTGTCTCCATATCTACATTCATCTAAAATACGTGAATGTTTTTCGCCTGCACCTTTTCTTCATCTAAGTCATTCCAAATACTTATGCTTTTTTTCGGGAAACTGAACCTTTTGAGATCATTAAGACATCTACTTTTCCTCAGCTTGAAGCCATGACCTCTTGTTCTACCATCATCCAACACAAAAAGATCCTCTCTATCCACACTTTCCAATTCTCTTACATTTCTAAATATTATGATCAAGTTACCTCTTTCCCTTCTCTTGCGCAGTGTTGGTATCTTCAGTTTTTCCAATCTCTCCTCGTAGGTGAGTTCCCTTAAACGTGGTATCATCTTCACTGCCATCCGTTGAACTCTCTTTTTCTTATCAATATGCTTCTTCAAATGAGGTGACCATACCACAGCCGCATACTCTAGTCTTGGTCTTATCATGGTCACTATCAACTCCCTCAACATTTCCTCATCCATATAATTAAAAGCCACTCTCATGTTAGTCAGTAATCTATAAGTTCTCCCAATGATTTTGTTTATATGCTTTTCTGGTGACAAGTCATCCCGAATAATCACTCCCAAGTCTTTCTCATCCTTTCTTTTACTAATTATCTCATTGCCCATGTTATATGTCCAGTGTGGTCTTTTTTTCACTTATTCCCATTTCTAATACATGACACTTCTTGGGGTTAAAGTCCATTATCCAAGTCTGGCTCCAGCTGTGAAGTTTGTCCAAGTCCTCTTGCAGTTCTTTACAACTATCAATACATTTAATATGTTTCATAATTTTAGCATCATCTGCAAACATACTCATGTAACTATTCAAACCCTCTGGCAAATCATTTACATATATCAGAAACATTACTGGGGCCAGGACAGAGCCCTGGGGTACTCCACTAGTCACATTTCTCCATTGTGAAACCTTGTCTCTTATTACTGTTGTCATCTGCCTTCCTATCAAATAATCTCCCATCCACTTTAATAGTTTCCCATGCACCCCTCCAAAGGTCCTCAACTTCCACAATAGTCTCCTACAGGGCACGCTGTCAAATGCTTTCTTAAGATCCAGATAGACACAGTCCGCCCATCCCTCTCTCTCCTGTACAACATCTGTTACCCTACTGTAGAAACTTAATGGGTTAGTAACACATGATCTTCCTTCCCTAAAACCAAACTGTCTTGTTGTTATCACTTCATTTACCTCTAAATACTTTATCCATCTTTTTCTAATAATTTTCTCAAAGATTTTACAGACAATACTAGTAAGTGACACAGGTCTATAATTAAGTGGATCCTCCCTATCTCCTCCCTTAAAGATTGGCACAATACTTATTTTTTTTCCAATCTTTAGGTAACTGTCCATTTTCAAGCGAGGTCTTGATGATGACATAAACTGACCACACTAACTGGTCGGCACATTCCTTCAGGATCCATCCAGCCACACCATCTGGTCCCACTGCTTTTCTCACATCCAAATCTTTCATCAGCTGTAGCACCTCATTCATGTCAACTGTAATTTCGGCCATTCCCGTCAGCCTGGGTTCCATTTCAGGCTTCCTAAATTCGTCTTCCAATAGATAAACTGACTCCAGCTTGTTGTTCATTATTTCACACAAGTCTTTCTCTCTTTCGTATGTTTCATCTCCATCCCTCATTTGTATTATACTGTCCTTAACTTTCATTTTGCCATTTACAAACCTATAAAATAGTTTTGGCCCCTTTTTACAGTTAGATACGATATCTTTTTCATATTTCCTTTCCTCTTCTTTCCGTACCTTACATATTCATTTCTTACCTGCTTGTACTCCTTCCAAGCCCTTTCACTATACCTTCTTCTCACTGTATTCCATGCTTTTTTTCTTGCCTCTTGTGCCATCCTACATCTGTTGTCAAACCATTCTTTCTTCCTCTCCATAGCTGCAGAAAATTTTGGGACATACTTAGAAACTCATATTTCTCTCAACATTTGTGATCATATTCATTTTACTCCAGTCTACATTTTGGAAAAAGTTCCTCAGGGAAGCAAAGTCTGCCTTCCCATAATTGTATTTATTTTCTCTGTTTTTTTTCATCTCTTTCTCCTTCCCTTACTCCTACCACATCCATCTCAATTACCAGATGATCACTTTTACCAAAGGGGCATTGGTAGGTTATGTTCCTCATATCATTTGGGTCCTTTGTGAATACTAGGTCGAGCCTGGATGGTTCGTCGTCACCCCTAATTCTTGTGTTTTCTTTGATCATTTGGGTTAACATGTTTTCCATCACCAATTCCATTAATTTATTTCCCCATGATTCCTCATTGTTCCCAGCATCCCTACTTTCCCAATGAACTCCTCTACAGTTAAAATCTCCCATTAATATTATTCTATTTCTTTGTTCAATTAACATTTTTAGCCTAGTAATGGATTCTCTTTTTAACTGTTCGTAATCTTCCTTCGTCCATGCCCTAGTTTTGGGGGGCATACAAAATACTATTACATCCATTTTTTCTCTATAACTGTCCTCTATTACAACTCCCAAAAGTTCAGCCATGGTATTTTCAATTTCTATATTCTTTGCTCTTAGGTCATTACGGGTTAATATCTCTGTCCTTCCTCCAAATGTTATAATTGTTCCATCCAAATAATTTTGAATCGACATCTCGGGGCAATTTAGTCTCTACCAAGCAAACAATTTCAGGTTTATTTTCATTTAAATAATCTCCAATTTCCCCTTTCTTAGATATTAACCCATCTACATTACTGTACATGATACTCAGATTTGCTGCACTGTTTTTATCTTTACTCGTTCTTCTCTTTTTTATATTCATATCCATCCCCTTTGTTTCCTTCACATCTAGTTCTTCACATACCACTTCCTTTCTTTCATATCCATCACTCTCCCAAAAAAAGTTTTACATTTCTTCCTCTGTCCTCCTGTTATTTTTTTCCCTTTACTTGGTCCTTCAAAGATTTAAAACTTCTCTTCTTCTTCATTCAAATCTTTTCTTACTATAATATTTTCCATCCCTGCCTCTTTACTTAGTTTCCAGGTCACCATAAGTATATCATTTACTACACCTTCTGATGACATCTTAACTCTAATTGGTCTTGCTTCCCCTTTCTTATATGGCCCTATCCTCCTTACTTCCTCAATTTCTTTTTCCCACTTGTTTCCTTCGGGATTGATCTTGCCCAATATTTTCCTCACCCGATTTGAGTCTCTCTCACCTAACTTTTTCTTCCTCCTCCCTGTTTCCAAATATTACGACACATCTGTTCCTTTCTACTGTTTCTCTCACTATTTTCTCTTTTTTTTCAATATTTTCACTACATTTTCTTCCATTTTTTTCTTGTTCATTTCCCTTTCTTCCTGAATAATTTCCCTTAAACTGACCACTTCTTTCTGTGCTTCTTCCACATGTGCCCACTTTGCCTTTTGCTCTTCTAACACACTACTTACCTTCTCTATTTTGTTACTGCTCTCTCCTAGTTTTCTCCTTAATTCAATATTTTCTCATTTCAAATTCTCGATCTCCCGGTTCGCTGTCTCATTTGCCCGTATCAATCTCTGTATAGTATTTTCGGTATCTTCAGGCATGTTTCTTAATACTAGATCCTCCACTTTCTTTTCTAGTTCACTAATTCTCATAATCAACATTTTGACCAAATCCATAACATTTTGTTTCACTGTCAAATCCAGGAAATTCCCGTTCCCCAATGTTTACATTGACGGCCATGTTTAAGGTCGGTTGCAGTACTAAACTGAACAGCTGTTCCCAAAATTCCTACAAAACATTCATGTATACTTACGGACAATAGTTCTTTACATTTTTGGTAGACTATAATAACTTGCAATACTTCAAATTTTAACAAGACTGAAGGAGACAGGACAATTCCTGAAAACTACTTAAGGCTCGTTGAGAGGTGGTTTGAGACATGTCTTCTCGCTCTGGCTCCTCGCGTGTGTGTGTGTGTATGTGGGGGGGGGGGTCATGTTTCCGGCACATACTCAGAAGTGTTTGGCATTCTTGATTAGTTTAGGCTAAGGGATGTGTAGTTGTCTCTTCCTGGAGAGCTTCAGAGACAACTACCTGTATTACGTATTGTTACCCATAGCTATATATTTACATACTGTAGTTACATTTAGTATTGTGTCATTATATACAGCTTGGAGAGGATGTGTGTGTGTGTGTGTGTGTGTGATATAGTGTCTGGTAGATTTCCATTCGTGTGGACTAACCGACTAGAGCTGGTTACCCCATGTATTTGAATAAGTCATAAAATTTCCGGTTGTCTGGTCTACAAAGAGATTGTTTGAGATACATCATATGTTAAGCATTCTTGATGGTCTGGGACAACAAGATTGTGGATATACATTATGTGGATTGACTTTCCTAGTGAGAAGCTGTGTATGTCTCAAGTAGACACTACATCCTACACATTGTGATATGAGATATATACTAGTGCCTAAAGTTGTTGGCTTTATGCATGGGTTTTATTTGCCCATGTAGAGTACAACTCTCGTGTGGGGAGGCCCCCTGCATACAGCTCTTCTCAACAAGATGAAGTCAAAAGCTTTTTGTCTCATTAACTTTCCTTTTCTTACTGGCTTCCTTCAACCTCTGTCTCCTTGCCACACTGTTGCATCTTTATCTTTTCTGTCACTGCTTCAATGGTCATTGCTCCTCTGAACTGTCCGCTTGCATCCTCCACCACTACTGCGGGCACGTAGCACCCATCTAGCAACAAATTCTCATCCCTTTTTCTGTCCAGCTCTCTAATGCAAGAATTAACTGTTACTCCCAGTCCTTCATATACACAACAGGTCAACTCTGGAACTGCCTTCCTCGGTCTGTATTTCCTACTGCCTATGACCTCCAGTCTTTCAAGTGCAGTGTGTCCAGGCATCTCAGAATTAATGGATCTTGAATTTGGTTTTTTGTTTTCTTGTTTTTGCTTTTTTTCTTGGAGGGAACAGTGTTGCAGGCATCTGGCCTTTGGTTCCCTCTTCCATGCATAAGAAAAAAATATCAACAGTAGATCTTTCATAGCAAAAACCATTCTGTTTTTCAGTAATTAAGCTGTTGGTTTGAAGTTGTTTATCAGTATGCATATTAATAACAGTTTCAAATATTTTACCAAGAAAAGATATGATAGCTGTATGTCTGTAATCAGAGGGATCAGAGGGATTTCCATTCTTCAGAATTTGGTGAATATTGGCTTCTTTCCTAGAATTAGGGAATGAAAAATTACATATGCACAATCTGAATAATTTAATTAGAATAGGAGCAAGTTCTGGGGAACAATTTTTTCAAAACAGTTGGAGAAATTCCGTCAGGACTTGGAACTTTGATGGTTGGTAAATTATCTAGGATAGGGTTTACGAATCTAGTCTGTATCTTTAGTGAAGCAATTTTGGTAGAGTTTAGTTCTAGTACAAGAGCATTCAGACTGACTTCCACTAAGGTATAATTTCTGGCAAATGTACTGGCAAGGATGTTAGCTTTTTCCACGTGGGTCTTTTATAGTGTTTCCATCTGAAGAATTTAATGGGGGAACGAGTGATGATGTTTTAAAGTTGTTATTTTCAAGAACTGAGAGTTGACCAGGGTATTCTTTTGTCATTGGGATTATTTAATAGTTTTGATGTTTGGTGAAGGTCAAGGTTCAAGTGCAGTGGATGAATAGAAAGAAGGAGGGACAGGAGGAAGTAGTCCATACAAGGAAGGTAGAAAGGTTTCAAGAGGATGGAAAGAATTCATAATATAAGAAAGAGGTAGATAAGTGATTGTGTAAATATATTTTGAGCAGATGGGGAGGTGAAATGTTTGTGCAAGATATTCACAGAAGAAATCTGTGCAGCATGTGAGGTGGTGTGTGGGGTGAAGAGAAGACAAAAGGAGGTGGAAGAAACAGCATGGTGGAATGAAGAGGTGAGTCAAGCTGTGGCACAAAAGAAGAAAGCATATAGTGAGTGGATGGGAAGCAGAGACATGGAGGAAGTTGAGAGACAGAAGAGAGAATTGATGTAGAGAGGAAGAGAGAGGTGAAAAGATTAGTAAGAAGAGCGTGGATGAGGAATTTGGAAGGAATTTGAGTGTAAAGTGGAGGTAATATAAGAAAATGTTCTGGAAGGAGGTAAGGAGAGTTAGACAGGGTGATAAAGAAGTAAGTCAGGAGTGAAAGATAAAAATGGCAGATTAATAATGGAGAAGGGAGAAAAAGTGGACAGATGGAGAGAACACTTTAAGGAACTGTTAAACATAAAGATTGAAAGTAATAAATGGCTGGGGAATGGTGGGGAGAAGGAGGGTTGTGAGAAGACAGGAAGAAATCAGTAGGATGCAAGTGGTGGAAGCAATGAAGAAAGTCAAAATGGGGAAAGCCCCAGGAATCGATGGAGTAATGATGAAATGATGAGGGATGGGAGAGAGATAGTAGAAGAATGGATGTGGAAGATGTGTAGAGTGGCCTGGGAGGAAGTTAGAGTCCTGGAGGATTGGAAGTCAGTTATAGTAATTCCCCTGTACAGTGGAAAAGGGGAAAACGAAGTTTGTGGTAATTACAGGGGCATTTGTCTTTTGAATGTACTTGGAAAAGTATATGGTAGGATACTTACTGGCAGAGTTAGGGAAATAACAGAGGAATTACTGGAGAAGAACAGGAAGGTTTTAGGATGGGAAAAGGTTGTGCAGATCAGATATTCATCCTTAGGTCTTTAGTGGAAAAGCTTCTAGAGAGGGGAATGAAGTTGTATGTTGCCCTCATGGATTTGGAGAAAGCATATGACATAGTGGATAAACAAAGAATGTGGAAAATATTAAGAATATATGGAGTAAATGGGAGTTGAATGCCATGAAGAGTGTGTATGAGGGTGCTAAGGCTGCAGTGCATGTGGATAGTGAAGTGAGTGAATTTCTCTGTCTGGATGGTGGATTGAAAAAAGGATGTTTCATGTCTCCATGATTGTTCAATCTGTATGTGGATGGGGCAATAAAAGAGTTACAAGGTAGGACAGTGGATAGATGAAGGGGACCTGCAAGGCTTGATGAATGAGTTTTGGATAGTGTACAAGAAATAGAATGTAAAGGTGAATGTAGGGAAGAGTAAAGTTACTGTCTTCAAGAGACACAAAGTCACTGAATGTACAGTGAGGTTTAATGATGAGGAAATGGAAAATGTGAGTGCATTAAAGTACAATCCCTTGGGGGTAGGGGGGTTTTCAAGAATTCTCCCCAGTAACCCTACTTGTTGTATGAGGCGACTAAAAGGGTTGGTGATGGGTTAGTGCCCCACCCTGTAAAACAACTAACTAAAAATACGAACAAGAAGCCTCGGACCAGGACTGACCAAAAGTTGACGACAAAGGACTGAACAAAGGACTTGTTATGGATTGCAATGTGGAATGTAAGGGGTATAAATGATGAGGTGAAAGAAAGAGAGATTGTACAGGTGCTTGAGGGTGTGAAAGTGGATATATGTGGACTAACTGAAACTAAATGGCGAGGTGAGAGTGTGAGAAAATGGGAGTATGGATGGGGTATATGCATGGGAGTAGGTGGGAATGAGAGGGCAAAAGAAGGAGTGTGTATTGCTGTGAGTAACAGATGGTAGGAAAATATAAGAGAGTATGGATCAGTTGGCTCAAGGATTGTGTGGGTAAGAGTGAAAGTTGGACTACAAATGTGGGCGATTATGAGCATGTATGCGCCAAACCAAGATCGTGTACGTAGAGTGAGAGAAGAGTTCTGGACAAATGTGGAAGCGTGCTTGGAAAAGTTTGAAAGGAATGAGAGAGTGTTTTTGATTGGAGATGTGAATGGAAAAGTAGGGTATGTGAAGGTGGATGGAGTGGTTGGTGAGTGGGGTGTGCCTGCAGAGGTGGATGAGAATGGCAGTACTGTACTTTAGTGGACATTTGTGCTTGGAGGGGGTTGGTGATAGCTAATACCCTCTTCAGGCACAAGATGATCCATAGGTATACATGATGAGTGATGAGAAGGGTGGATGGTGACCTGAATGAATGGAAGGCAATGATTGATTATGTGTGTGTGGATGAAAGGATGAGAAGGTGTGTAATGGATGCAAGAGTATACAGGGTGTAACGCGGCGTATGACAAAAACTTACACCAATGATCTATCATGTAATTCTGAGTATATTTGGTCTATAAACATATAGTCTTTGTGACCCCAGTTCAGTACCCAGCATTAGGCTATTTGAGTGTAAAAGTTTCGTGGGTTCCAGGTGTCATAGGGTGGGAGCTTCGCAGGGCGACGGGAGATGAGTATTATTAGCTTATTCTGTACTGCACATGAAAATGCCATATCCTATCAGTACAAACGAATTTGAAGAAGAAACTTTACGTAGTCTATTGATTCTTTAACATAAAGTCATGCATTCCTGCAATTCTTTTGCACAAATCAATTGTAATTAAGGATTAAATTCAAATTTTATGGATTGCAAGGGAGTACGGAGGGAGGAGAGGCTGGTGTATTGTTACCAGTTATGCAATGTTTGGTTTGTGGGCTATTGCTACCAGCAATAATCATAACACCCACAGCTCATTTAATGAAAACATTATTGTAAAGCGAGATTAGCGTAACTAAGTCAGGAAGAGTATTATTTATTACAATCTTTTATGCTGCAAGTAAACATTGGACCAGTGGGTATCTCCACCTGTATTCCCTGGCTGTAGCACTGGCATTGCCATCCCAGAATACGTAAAAATAGACGATATCTGCATATTCCTCATTTCTGTACGTACGTGGCATGCTGTTTCATGAACAAGTGAAGCTGAAACCAGTGAACAACTGAAGGCGGAGAACAGTATTTGAAGCGTGTGCCTCGCCTGCAAATTTTCCCGTTCAAATGACACCTTGGACGCAGGGTTGCCAAGTCCTTATCATCAATCTCGCTAGTGTAGCCCTGAAAACTTGTTAAAATGTCGCTAGATAGTAAACACTGCAAAATATTGCTAGAAAAAATGATTAATCACTAGAATATCACCTACGATCAGCAAAAATATCCAGAATGTAGCTAGATATCATGTTGCCAAATGTTAAATCATGACGCAAGGTAGAAGCAAAAAATAGGTCTAGCAGCAATAGTCGTTAAATTGGCAACCCTGCGTCACTATTCTCAAGTCACCTTCATATGAAAGCAATGGTGCCAAGTGTACTTGCAGCAGAAAAATTGGGATAAATAATATCATTACTCCTGGCTTAAAGTGACGCTGATCTCGCTTTACAATAATGTTGTTTCATTAAATGAGCTGTGGGTGTTATGATAATGCTGGTAGCAATAGCCCACAAACCAAACATTACATAACTGGCAACAGTACACAAGCCTCTCCTCCCTCCGTACTCCCTTGCAATCCATAAAATTTGAATTTAATCCTTAATTACAGTTAATTTGTGCAAAAGAATTGCAGGAATGCATGACTTTATGATAAAGAATTAATAGACTACGTCAAGTTTCTTCTTCAAATTCGTTTGTACTGATAAAGGGATTTTCATGTGCAGTACAGAATAAGCTAATAATACTCATCTCCCGTCGCCCTGCGAAGCTCCTTCCCTATGACACCTGGAACCCACGAAACTTTTACACTCAAACAGCCTAATGCTGGGTACTGAACTGGGGTCACAAAGACTATATGTTTATAGAACAAAATATACTCAGAATTACATGATAGATCATTGGTGTAAGTTTTTGTCATACGTCGCGTTACACCCTGTATAGAGGTTGGGGGAATGAACTTTCTGACCACCACTTGGTGGCAGTCAGAATCAAGGTCCAAACAAAATGAAGGAAGAGAAGAAGGGAAGGACAGGAGGAAGTAGTTCTTACAAGGAGGGTACAAAAGTTACAAGAGGGTGGAATAAAGGCTGAATATAAAAGGGAAGTGGAGGAGCGATTGGGTAAATATAGATTGGAGATGATGGGGGACGTGGAAGGTGTGTGCAAGATATTCACAGAAGAAATCTGTGCAGCATGTGAGGTGGTGTGTGGGGTGGAGAGAAGATGAAAGGGGGTTCAGGGAACAGCATGGTGGACTGAAGAGATGAGAGAGGTTGTGGCAAAAAGAAGAAAGCATGTAATGAGTGGATGAGGAGCAGGGCATCGAAGAAGTTGAGAGATGTAAAAGAGAGTTATATGTAGTGAGGAGGAGAAAGGTGAAAAGGTTAGTAAGAGTAAGACGAGAGTGGATGAGGAATTTGGAAGGAATTTGAGTGTAAAGTGGAGGGAATGTAAGAAAATGTTCTGGAAAGAGGTTAAGAGAGTTAGAGAGGTTGCCAATGAAGTTAGTTGGGGTGTGAAAGATAAAAATGGTAGATTACTAGTAGAGAAGGGAGAGAAAGTGAACAGATGGAGAGAACACTTGAATGAATTGTTGAACATAGATAATGAAAGTAATGCAAGTATAAGTGGCTGGGGAAAACCTGGGAGAAGGAGGGCTGTGAGAAGAGAGGAAGAAATCAATAGGATCGAAGTGGTGGAACAATGATGAAAGTCAAGATGGGGAAAGCCCCAGGAATTGATGGAGTGTGTGGAGAAATGCTGAAACATGGGGGAAAGATAGTAGTACAGTAATCTCTCTACTATTTGGACGCCCATTATTCGGATCCCTCACTTTTCGGACATCATGGATGTCCACCCCCCAAAATGCCCCCAAATTAAAAAAAATCCGAAAGAAATCCGATTTTTTGGGACCACGTCAGTTTGAATTTCCCGCGCGCGCAGATAGGCTGTTTTTGCACCTCGCGCCTCTCTTTCGGTCCCATTTCCCGCTCTGTTCCTGCCTCGTAAACATGCTCCGACAATGGCGGCCGAAGTGATTGGTTTTGTGGTGATACCCTACCTTCTGCAGGGCTTGATGCTGCTCTTCACCTTCTTCATCATGTGTGCGATGATGGCCCCGCCACCTGAGAAGAGGAAGAAAGTGGTTCTGACTCTGGAGAAGAAGAGGGAGGTATTGGAGAAGGTGAACGCCGGGTGGCAGACATCACGGATTCGTCGTGAATTCAACCTCCCTCGCTCCACTTTGATATAAAGAAGTCCCAAGACAAACTACAGCAGTACACGGCTGATTTCGCTTCAAAGACCAAACGAAACGTGGAGAGGAAGGTGATGTTTACTCCTAAGTATGCAGACATCGACCGGTCCACGCTGATTTGGTATTGACAACGTGCTGCTGGTGTGTTGGTATGTGGAACGGAGCTGAAAGCTGCTGCTGAGAAGTTCGCAAGGCTACACGACACCCCAGACTTCAAGGCATCTGAAGGTTGGCTCTTCACGTTCAAGTTACGACACGGACTTACCAACCGTAAGACCCATGGCGAAGCTCTGGACGCTAACGACGAAGGAATAGAAAAGTTTCGGCAGAAGGTGAATGGCTTGATTGATAGGGAGGGCCTCACTCTCGGTCAAGTCTACAATGCTAATGAAACTGGCCTATTTTACCGTTGAAGACCCACAAACACTTTTTCAGAGGAGATGGAGAAGCGTGTGCCTGGTCCAAAGCTCTCCAAGCAACGGGTGTCTGCTTTGTGCTGTGCAAATGCTAATGGCATGCACTGGCTCAAGCCTGTTATTGTAGCCTGTGCAAAGCAGCCTAGGTGCCTTCGTGGGTTAATGGATGCCCTTCCTGTCGTGTGGTATCATTCTCTGAAGGCTTGGTTCACAACCAAGATCTTCTGAAACTGGTTCCACCAACACTTTGTAAAGGAGGTCATTCGTTATCAGACGGAGACACTGAAAATCCCATGAGACCAGGTAAAGGCCCTCCTGATTCTAGACAATGCACCTGCGCATCCGTCTGAGAAGGACTTGGTGGCTGAGAATGGCTGCATAAGGTGTCTGTTTTTGCCACCTAATACGACTGCTCTCATCCAACCAATGGACCAGGGAGTGATTGTGGCAACGAAGAGGCTATACCGACGGAAGTTTTTGGACGAGGTGATGGTTGAGGACGAGGACGATCGCAGGGAAGGACGAGACATGCAAGGACAAAATCTGTCGAAAACCTTCGCCGATACATCCTCAAGTCTGCCATCTACAACTGGGCCAGTGCATGGAAGGAAGTCTCTGTCAAGACTTTAGAAAATGGTTGGTCTCAGATGCTTCATGGAAGTGACGTTGTGCACGATTTTCTAGGTTACATGGATGACTTCCATGCAAGGCTTTGTGCGGATGGAGACAATGTGGATGTCGACGAAGTGCATGAGTGGTTGGATGACGATGAGGGCGATCCTGGGTATCAGATCATGTCTGATACCGAGATCGCATCTACTGTTGCCAGTCCGAGTACCCAGCAGGAAGATTCCAATGAGGACAGCGACGATGATGCGGACTCCTCATGGCTTGCCACTACCCCAACCATTCCCAGGCTGAGCACACTCCGGGAATATGTGGAGTTCGTCCTTGACTGCCTAGAACACCCGGACTGCGACAGGGAGGTGGGGCCCTTGGGATTTGTGGGTGAAGTGCGAGCTTTCAGGCAGCGCATCATTAATCGTCAGAATCGTCTTTGCTTGCGTCAGTCCACCATTGACAGTATTTCAGGCCAGTCAACCCTGCCGTCGTCAACCCTCGCTCCACACCATCATCTCACCAAGACAGGCTTTCTAGCTCCGAGCCACAGCCCAGCACATCAGGTATGGCGGAGTCACCACTGGATGTTAGTTTGCGTCTATCTTCGGAGTCCTCTGCAGTGGATAGCGTATCACCACGTCCCACCAAGAGGCCCCTACGCCGCCTCCGTCAGCTCATCTCGGACTCTGACAGTGACTAAATTCTCCAGGACTCGTCACTAGACCACACGGGAATTTACTGTTATGTACAGTCCAGTGAAGTTATGTGAACCCAGTTATGCAAAAGAAAACGTTGTGGAAAGTGCTGGTGATTGTCAGGTGCAAAGGTGTGTCAGGTGCAAGGTCTTCCTGTCAGAGTCTGAGATGATTGAGCGGGTTATACATCAGGACGGCGGCTTCTTTTTCGTAAGTACCCTAACTTCGTCAAAATTCCTTGTTTTGTTCTTTCCATATCATTAATCTCATCCATGAACTGTGTGCAAGATGATTTCCATAATGATTTTCATGTCTAACTTGTTTTCAGCATGCTGTAAATGTGTTAAAAAATTACCCAAAATGTTAATCATAATTTCCTGCTTTCAGTTTAATTTTTTCATGCATGATTTTAAGTGCACCAGCTATGAAAAAGGTGGATGCCTTTGATTTGTGTGCAAGATGATTACCATAAAGATTTTCATGTCTAATCTGTTTTCATCATGCTGTAAATTTGTTAAAAAATTACCCAAAATGTTAATCATAATTTCCTGCTTTCAATTTAATTTTTTCATGCATGGTTTTTAAGTGCACCAGCTATGAAAAAGGTGAATGCCTTTGATTTGTGTGCAAGATGATTACCATAAAGATTTTTATGTCTAACTTATTTTCATCGTGCTGTAAATGTGTTAAAAAATTACCCTATATGTTAATCATAATTTCGTGCTTTCAGTTTAATTTTTTCATGCATGGTTTTTAAGTGCACCAGTTATGAAAAAGGTGAATGCCAGTGAACTTCATGTCCGGTCATAACCTAACCTAACCTAACCTAACCTAACTTAACCTAACCTAACCTAACCTAACCTAACCTAACCTAACCATTTTGTTAATCATAATTTCCTGCTTTTAATTTAATTTTTTCATGCATGGTTACCACTAGTATTGAAGTGCACATCTGTGAAAAAGGTGAATGCCAATGATTTTCATGTCCTGTACCTAAACAAAGCTGCCAACTCAGTGAGCAGCTGAGCCTAACTTACCTCAAATTCATTCATTTTGGGTAAAATTTAAATAAATTCATGCTTTGTGTTAATAATTTTAGTGCACTAGCTGTGAAAAAGGTGAATGCCATCGAATTTCATGTCCGGTCATAACCTAACCTAACCTAACCGAACCATTTTGTTAATCATAATTTCCTGCTTTTAATTTAATTTTTTCATGCATGGTTACCACTAGTATTGAAGTGCACCAGCTGTGAAAAAGGTGAATGCCAATGATTTTCATGTCCTGTACCTAAACAAAGCTGCCAACTCAGTGAACAGATGAGCCTAACTTACCTCAAATTCATTCTTTTTGGGTAAAATTTAAGTAAATTCATACTTTTTGTTAATTATTTTAGTGCACTAGCTGTGAAAAAGGTGAATGCCAGTGAATTTCATGGCCAGTCATAACCTAACCTAACCTAACCTAACCTAACCTAACCTAACCATTTTTCTGGTAACAATTTACATCATTTACTGTATTTGATGCTTTGTATCCAATAATTTAGTGCATAAAATGTGAGAAAAGATGATCTCCATGTCCGATACTTACTTATACTATGCTGGCAAGTTCTGAGCACCTATGCCTTACTCACCTCTAAATCATCATTTTTTGGTTAAAATTCAATTAATTCATGCTTTGTGTGCATTATTTATGTGAAAAGGGACCTAAATAAGTGCTATACATGTCCGGTAGGGCGGTAGGAAGGTAGTTTTTTTTATTTAGGTTAGGTTAGGTTAGGTTAGGGTCATGAATGACCGGTGCTGGAGCTTCAGGCCCAATATTCGGACAAGACCAATGTCCGGACATGCCTTTGGCTCTATTACATCGGATAGTAGAATTGGGGAAAAAGAAGTGTGTGGTAATCATAGGGGCATTTGCCTTCTTAGTGTAATAGGAATAGTATATGGTAGGATATTTATTGACAGAGTCAGGGAAATAACAGAGGAATTAGTTGGAGAAGAACAGGGAGGTTTTAGGAAGGGAAGAGGTTGTGTAGATCAGATATTCATTGTTATATCTTTAGTGGAAAAGTTTCTAGATAAGGGAAAGAAGTTGTATGCAGCCTTCATGGATTTGGAGAAACCATATGACAGGATTGATAGACAAGGATTGTGATGCATTAAGAATATGCGGAGTAGATGGTTAGTTGCTGAAGGCCGTGAAGAGTATGTATGAGGGTGCTAAAGTTGCAGTGTCTGTGGATGGTGAACTGAGTGAATTTTTCCATTTGAAGGTTGGATTGAAACAAGGATGTCATGTCTCCATGGTTGTTCAATCTGTATAAGGATGGGGTTATAAAAGGTACAAGGTCGGGCAGTGGATATTGGAGCTGCCCTAGTGAGAGAGGGCAGTGTTTGGAAACTCCCTGTACTGTTGTTTGCAGATGATACTGTGTTGTTGAGTGAAGATGAAGGGGAGCTGCAAGGCTTGGTAGATGAGTTTGGGAGAGTGTGTAAGAAATGGAATCTAAAGGTGAATGTGAGGAAGAGTAAAGTGATGGTCTTCGAGAGAAGTAAAGTCAGTGAATGTACAGTGAGATAGGATGGGGAGGTTATGGAGAATGTGAGTGCATTTAAGTACAGTACTTGGGTAGTGTGATGAGTAGGGATGGAAGTCTGGAGGGTGAAGTGCTTGAGAGGGTGCAGCAGGGAAGGAAGGTTGCTGGTTCATTGAAAGCAGTGATAAGAAAGATGGAAGTGAACATGGAAGTGAAAGAGCTGCTACATGACAGTATTGTGATTCCAGCTCTAACATATGGAAGTGAAGTTTGGACCCTGTTGGAGGATCAGAAGTCGAGAGTAAGAGCAGTGGAAATGAGTTATTTGAGAGAAGCATGTGGAGTCACATGGAGAGACAGACTGACACATGAGAAAATGAAGGAGCATTGTGGTGTGGATATGGATGTGATAGGAAGTGTTAGGAGAAACACATTAAGGTGGTTTGGGCATGTGAAGAGGATGGAGTGTGAGAGACTGACAGGGAGAGTGTATGTGAGTGAGGTGGAGGGGGGAAGAGGGAGGGGGAGGCTGAGGATGAGGTGGAGGGATGGAGTGGAAAGGTATATGAGAGAGGGGGGTGTGAGCTGGGAGCAGGGCAGCGAAATGGCGGTGGACAGAGCGACATGGAGGCGATTTGTTTGTGGCCACCCCGTACAGGATTAAGGCGTCTGGCAATAGATAGATAGATTCAAGTACATAGGTAGAGTGATTAGTAAGGGTGGAAGTTTGGAGGATGAAGTGCTTGAAAGGGTGCAACAAGGAGGAACAGTTGCAGGTTCTTTGAAAGCAGTGATAGGAAATAGGGAAGTGAACATGGATGTGAAACTTGGCCCTTGTTGGAAGGACACAAGGAGAGGAGTATGTGGAGCGGTGATGGTCCGAATATATGTTTTTCAACATTTGAGAATTTGAGTGCGTGTGCAAATATGAATTTTCGGTGTTCGCAGATATGAATGTGAATGCGAATACTATATTCTGTTTGATGGTGTAGAAACGTAACTCACGTATGAATTATTTTCATTGTATGAGTTTCAGCCATAGAAAATTGAATGAACAAATTTCTATCAATTCTCTGTGTTACCAGGATGTGGGATGAAGCCCCAACTCTTATATGACCCCCCTCAGGGATATGAGACACATCCTAGGTGAGCTTTGAATAGACCCAGAACAGATCATGTCAGATATGCTCTCTAGGTGAATGTTGAATAAACCCAGAACAGATCATGTCAGACATGCTCTCTCTCTCTCTCTCTCTCTCTCTCTCTCTCTCTCTCTCTCTCTCTCTCTCTCTCTCTCTCTCTCTCTCTCTCCCT
>JAGKTI010009523.1:14892-25374 GCA_018397915.1 Birgus latro | reverse complement strand
TGTGTGTGTGTGTGTGTGTGTGTGTGAACAACATATAGTTTATATCTGATTTTACCCAAGTATGGCGGAAATGTTAAGGGATGACCACTGGTTTTGAGCATAATAGGTAAAGAGTCGGAACCACAGGCCAAGGTCAACTTAGGAATATTTATTAATCTTCATCAAACTTGGAATGGTTGAAGGTAAGGCAAGGACAGACGACTTGTAGTAGTTGGCCAATCAGTCTAAGGTCAAGGTCTCCGGGGAAGGACAAAGTTTTGACGCTATAACTCAAATAGTTTTAATTGGATTTAGACCAAAGTTGGTGAATGGACTGGGGGTCAGCCAACAATGAAGGTAACCGAGATCAAAAATTTACAAGCGATGATCACGGAGAAAGGTCAATTCAAGCCTGGCGGAAAAGATACAAAGATGAAGTAATTCGATCGGTAGAAGGGCAAAGCCAATGTTCGGTCAACGGTTTAACTGTTGAGTGTAGGGCTTCAAAAGACCTTTCTAGACTATTCTGTTTAAATTTCTGTCGCTGCAATGAACGCTCTAACCTTAATTCGCAAAATGGTTTGATGAACCTAATTTTGACGGTCAACTTCGGGAACACAGTTATTTACACTAAATCAAGGTCAAACATTCTACCATTGCCATGTGCTTCAAATATTATCGTAAGAATTGGAAAGCTCGCATTCCACTTCACTATGTAGTATGGCATAAGTATGGGATCCTCCTGGACACCAAATACTTAAAGTCACTTGTCACTGCGCCCTGAGAAGTTTGTGAGAGTTTTTTTTAATCATGTCCTCACTGATATTGTTGCATACGTCTCTTATGGCTGCAATATATTGATTTCTATGAAAACGGAATTCTGAAACATCTTGTATTATTAAAAGAAAGAACAGTGTTAGAGTAAGGCTAGATAAATTAAAGCGGAAGAGAGGGCGTTAAGGTAGAGCAGTTTTTTTTTCATTTATTATTATTATTATGCAAATTACGACAACTTAACCCTTTGGCTGCTTGACTTTGATAGGTGAGCAAAACTGTCCGAAGTAAGCTGGATTAATATAAGAAATTGTTTGTCCTCAATATGATAAGCGTGACAGGTCTACCACCACTGATGCCCTATCTTTGTAACTTAGAAAATTAGTCTGATGTTAACCGGAAAAAAATGCAAAATAGGCAATTCGTCGCGAAAGTGTTAATGATAACAAATAATGAGATTAATCCCAATTATATAATAAAGGAATAAGTGGCAGAGGAGTGGTTTGTTGGTCGTATAATCTTGGGATCAATCTCGGCGAAGGCAGGGAACAGTTCGAGCATTAGAATGTCATTAAAACAGTCCCCGATATGTCGTAAATCACCCCCGTTAACCCCTTGAAACTGGTGACGTAGTTATTAGTTAAGAGTTACTCTGCTTTTTCCAGGCAATTTAATTCAATCTGGAAGGATCCTTAGGATAGAACTGACTAATGAAGACTATCAAATACCTCATTTAGAACAGTCTCTTCATAAATGAATACCATCTTCTGAAGAGAGCACGGAAAAACTATAATCGCGTCGCCGGATCTTACAACTTAATATAATCAGAGCATATCTCAGTACAACCGGTCCGGTATTACTGCCCCTATGATGACATGTGAGACAGTGGCGCGATCTATAGGCTCTTCAGATGACTACAGAGGTTCATAGAATGGAATACGTGCCTATGGCCAGGGTCGGAAAAAGAAAGTGTTTATCTCAAGTCAAAACCTTGTTAGCTATTTTAATTCCACAAGGCTTCTGACTCACCCAGAACCTCATTTTCACCCATCACATCTTATTTCGACAGTTCACTTCAGTCGCTCTCTGCTGCTCACTATCATCTACTGCATTATTCCAGTGGATCTGGTTTATTTTCGATTCCTCACTTTCATCAAAACCTTTTTTCTCATTTCAGTTATCCTCTGATTCTCATTTCAGTTCATTTTAGCCATTCTCGCTCCCTCTAATCACATCGTCTTAGTTCAGTACTGAACTGTTCGTTCGTTCCAATATATTCTGGCCGTCCTCAGTCACTCAAAAAATCCATTAACCTCATCTTAGTTCATTTCACTCATCATCTGATTCTCATACTCTTGCTTTAACTTCATCTTAATTTATGTGTACAGAATTTTGCTTCTCACAGCCACTTTCCGATAATTCAACTTAATTCAGTCCTTGTCTCCATCGTTCACCATTTCATTTTATTTCACTCCAGTGTTTTCTTCCCTCTGAATATTATTTCTAGGCACAGCGTAATATTCCCTTGGCATGTAATTCTCCTAAACTTCATAGTTAACCATGGCATTATGATTTTGCGTTTTCAGTGTCTTTTCATTAAACAGCAAGGGACAGTTTAACCTGTCTTTTTAATATACAGCTGCTGACGTCACTCCTCATTAATTTCAGTTTAATACATAACGAGACAGTGATCGATGACATGAATCTCCATCAAGCAATGACAACTTTTTCAGAATATTGTGCAAGGGCTTCATAACTGTACGATTTACAGATGATGAACAGAGGTAAGAAAAACAAATTAAACTAGAACTCTTTCCTGCGGACAGTCACTAGCTTCCAACTACTGTTTTGGATTGAGGTCTTTGACTAACGGTCACTAAATTTTACATTTCTTGCGATGACCCTGACCCCATTTGGCAGATTTGGATTTTTTTTTTTCTATCTGCAATGGCCCATCCCAGGACACATAACCTGGGACCTTCGGATTTCATGCCCGGTCTCCGGTTCTCCTGGAAACGTCGCGAGACTCTGAACCAGAAATTTAAAATTTCTTAAAATGCCCTTGACCCCACTGGACAGATTTGGATTTTTTTTTTTTCTATAAGCAATGGCCCATGCCAAGACTGTCATAACCTGGGCCCTTCAGATTCCTTGCGCAGTTTCCAGTTCTCCTGGAATCCTCGCGAGACTCTGAGGCAGGAATAATAATAAAAATGCCAGCGAAAACAATAGTCTCCACCCATGTACTAGGTGGAAGCTAATAATTATAATACCGACGAAAACTCAACGAAGCAAGGCAACCATATTTCGCGAGATTTTGAAAGCGAAATTTTATATTTCTTACAATGACCTTGATCCCTTTGGGGAAATTTGTATTTTGTTTTTTTTTAAATCAGCAATGGCCCATGTCAGGACACATAACCTGGGCCCTTCAGATTCATTGCATAGCCTCCGGTCCTCCTTGAACCGTCGCGAAACGCTGAGGCGGGAATAATATTACCAGCAAAAACAAGTCTCCACCAATGTAGCTCATGGAGACTAAAAAAAAAAAAAAAAAAAAAAAAACCATACACCAGTTTACAGGTATCCTACATTCATAAAAAATCTGTAACAGTTGGACTTAAGGTGCTGTAGGTTGAGGTTTAGGGGAAAACTAAGTTCCAAAGAGAAGCAGTTCGAGGAATAAAAGAATTCTAATAGGCAGACGTTCTCCAATATGCCACTGTGACAGTCCAATTATGGGTGCCGCCAGATGCCCGTGTCGCACGGAGGAAGGCGTGGAGAGGTGGCACAAGTGATGCAACTTCGTCTGAGCATTTGCCAGACAAGTATCTGTAAAATACTGTAATGCAAGAGAAGCAAAATTCCGTCCTGCTAGTAAGGCAGTAGTTCATTTTATAATTGCTGGATTATAATTCTTATAGCTTTGTTGTGAATTCTATCCAGTTGTTGTAGTACAACCTCTCCACATCCACTTCACAAGAGCTGATAGCACACATGACTTGTAAAATATAGGTAACTGCTCGTCAGTGAAGAAGTTACGGAGAAACACAGAGAATTTTAGTACTTTCAGAGCTAGGAATATTGGCTGCACTGACGTTAATATAGGAATCAGGCAAAATCTGTCCATTAGGAAACTGTATATATCTGGTTTTCCTAGCACTAAGTGAAAAAATGTTATTTTGCCCCCATTCAGTGATCTTAGATAAGTCTTGATTTATGGAGTCTGCTGTACTGAGTTGGGAGTTGGAGATATGAAACCTTAATAAGTTTTCAGATGTGAAGGAACTGTGAAGTGTTGAGTCATTTGCATAGAGTGCAAGGGATTATGGGTGACAGACAAGAGATCATTAATATGAATTAGAAATAGGTATGGAACCATGACTGATTCTTGTGGCACGCCAGCATTAACCGAGTGGCAATTTGCACTTTTGTATTTCTGTCCCTGATATATGAGAAAATCATTGGAACAAAGAATGATAGGCCATAACGTGGGACAGAAAGGACTGGTGTCACACTCTGTCAAAAGATTTAGAGATATCACGGGCTACGACATGGGTTTCTCCATGTTAGTCATTTGACTGATGGATGGTATGAGTCAACAGACTGGGTATATTAATAGTGAATCTTTGGTGTCGAAAACGATACTGTCTGTCAATAATTAAGTTGTCTGGTTCAAGTTGGTTAACACTGTGCTTGTTAATATCAATTTCAAATACTTTACCAAGAGGAGATGTGATAGCTATTTGTCTCTAATCAGAGGGATCAAGGAACTTCCTTTCTGGGGAATAAATTAATCAAATACAGCAATTTTATTCTCTGCATGGGCACCGGTGGTGTAATATTGTATATCCTGGCAACAACTGGAAAATAAACGAGTTATTTTCTCATGCCTGTCAAACTCTTGGACAGTGAATGTTTTTCCTATATCCCTGTTCACCCAGCAATAGTTATTCAGGACTAGGATGTAAATCCGATTGCTGCGTGTCATTCTCTAGGGACCGACTATGGCTCCATAAAAACCGTCTGCATTAATGACCCTCGGGCAGGCAAGAGGCATAAATTTATATCCTCCTTCTATACTGTCCGCACTTGCACAGTACATGCACCGTGAAACATTTTCGTTAAACGGAGATTGTTCCGGTGGTATGTACTGTACAGAAAGAGAAATAAGCATCTTCCTAAAGTTTGAGGAATACATTGTGAAAAAGTCGAACCACCTGAAACACGCACTAGTAGAGACTGGGTATGCACTGTATTTCGCCAGTTATAAAATATTCTCAGACGGAGCAGGGAAGATAGTTATATCTCAGTTTGTACACGGAGAGGAAAAATGAGGGAATATTTAGTTTCAGTCAAATATACGCGTACATATACTGTAGTAGCCAGTGAGCACACGCCAAGCTTTACGGGATTGGAAGGGCAACTAATCCTAATGAGCGAAGGATCAACTCTTTCTATCACGGAGAAGTGATGGACAAAGATCACAGAACCAATTCAACTATACTTCCTGTTACTGCTGACCCCAAAACTACAGTACAATGAGTACGTCAGTTAACAACTGACATATCGCATTATTCCCGGAAAACTTCTGTCATTAATTACAAAGAATACATGCAGGGATGGCCCGAGGAGTATGTGATGGGGGGGGGTTAAGAACAATTTTGACCAACTTGATCCGTTTGGCGTTACGGTTTGACCAAATAAATAGATACAAACAAACCAAATTTATTAGAATTTTTACTGTAACAGATTTACAATATTTCCTGGAAAGTAATTTATTTACTGGTGAAAATTGACAAATTTAAACAAACTTTAAACAAACTTTCAGTCTGGATTTCTGGTTCACATAGACACAGCTTAAAATCTAAATTGCACTACTGTTCACTGATTTTCAGTCATACAATGAGAGACTAAAGATGCTTAAACTGACCACTAAAAAAAAAAAAAAACATACACAAATCACACTTCGTAAGTCAAATAAAGAAAAAAGGTGAAAACCAAATGTTGAGTCAACTTGAGTGGAATGTGGATAATGGATTAATAAGGGTTTAGCAGTAACCACCGGTATGTACAGATTGTATAATGATAATGGCTTTTAGAATTTTATTCTTGTTTTCATGAGCTTCCACCTATCTACAATTTTTTGAAGGTCCGACTGATCAGTTAGGTCACTTTCACAAGCTAGAAGCATCAGATACTGTAACCTTTTTTCTTTGGTTCGGTTTCACATAAAAAGAGAGGTCTCTTCTTGGAAACCTCTCCTTTTATGTAAAAAAAAAAAAAAAAGTCTCCACTCTCCATTTTTTACCAACTCAGAACACACATACCCGCCCCCGGTCGGGCCATCCCTGAATACATGATTAACACCTTCAGTACGATGACGCCTCTAATTATAAACGTGTTACCTCCAGAAAACTGTATTTAATTTAGGAAACAATCTTAAGTATAAGCAGCATGGAAAGCGATTAGTAAAGAGGAATGAGGATGAAGTAAATGATGATCTTGGAAGAAAAATGAATGCAAATTACCCTGAAATTTTTTTTTATATATACAGTATATATATATATATTTTCTGAAAGACGTGCGAAAATGTAGAAGTGAATATGGAACAAAATGTGAAAGTGTGAGGAATGAAAATGGAAGAATACCAACCAGTGGGATATGAAGTAAAAAGCAGACAGAAAGAATATTTCGAAAGACTGATGACTGTGAATGGTGAAAGCAGAGCGGCTGTACACATGAATGACTTTGGTGGCGTGCAGAGAAGGACTGTTGTGCCAGGAAACGTGACACTGGCAGAGGTAAAAACGCTGTGAAGTGGCTGAAGAATGGGAAACAAGCTAGGGTTGACGAGGTGTATATAGATGTAATGGAGAGAATGGAATGAAGGTAGTGAAACGTGCGTAAGGATAGGTGGTGAATGGCTCAAGATAAATATTGGCGTGAAATAAGTTTGCGCGATGTCCCACGATTGTTTAACATATGGATTGTATTATGAGGGGTAAAAACACGAGTAATAGAGAGAGGGATGGCGCTGGTAATGAATACTGAAGAATGGAGTCTCTTATTTGTGATGTATCCAGATGACGCAATGCTGCTTCATATACAGGACAAGGAAATGTAATACTGATGCACGACTGGTTTAAATACTGAACAAGGAAATGTGATGTATTCGTATGCAGATGATGCAGTGCTGGTTCAAAAACTGGACAAGAGCTCGGTAGAAAGGAGCAGAGTATTGTCGATTTCTGTGAGCACTGTGCCTTGAAAGCAAATGTAGGTAAGAATTAAGTGATGGTTGTTAAGAGATAAGGTAACTCCTAGTGTGGTTACTGTGAATGGACAGAGACTTGAACTGGTGAGAACTAAGTACTTGGGTGCAGTGGCGGAAAAGAGACAAATGTGCACAGTGCAAAG
Organism: Birgus latro; assembly: GCA_018397915.1. Taxonomy (NCBI): domain Eukaryota; kingdom Metazoa; phylum Arthropoda; class Malacostraca; order Decapoda; family Coenobitidae; genus Birgus; species Birgus latro. Next base: position 18,201 of record JAGKTI010009523.1, on the reverse strand, counting down.
TAGAGTGACTCAGAGAAGGGAAGTGGCTGATGCTATGAAGGTCTTGACAAAAAACAAAGGTCCAAGTGCGGCGGTTGCGAGAAGATTGCCTGAAGGAGATTTAGTGCTACTCTAACATATGGAAGTGAGACCATGGTGTGACATGAATTAGAAAAGTCAAGCGTTAAGGCAGTGGAGATTGGACTGATGACAAATTTGTGTGAAAGAGCGGTGAGTGGACATGAGAAATTTTGCGATTCATGAAGATGTGGAGTAAAGTTCAGCTGATCAGGTCAGGTGCGGGTAAGGGGATGGGTCCATTATGATGTAGCAGGGTTAAACCAGCTTTGCTGTCGGGTCCTGCTGCGGATGTCACTGACTGCACTGCGCAGTGGACCCTCGTGCGGTGTGGTGCGGTGAGGATTTGTCCCTTCTCCCCTTGGGGTTAAGATGCGAATAAATGTGTGTGGATAAGTAAATAAGGAGTGTGCCGTCCTGTCTCGGCTACCTCCCTTTCTTTTTGGGGAAGCAGCCTAGGTATGCAGGGAATGGGTGTGAACGGAGTGGTGAAAGGGGCATATGTGAGCTAATTTGAAGGTAGGAAAAGGTGTGGTTGTCACAGAAGACGGTGGACAGATCTGGAAAATGAGTGTGTGAGAATGGGAGATACAGGAACCGACTAGCGCACGAGATGGGTGCATGAATTTTGTACAGAGGAATGTATGACGGGGGTATGGCACCCTTTTTAACTTGACAGTTGTCGGATTAACTCTTGTCAGATAACTAAGAGTGACGCTACGTGTGGAATGCTTTTTGACCGATCAGAAGGATCCAGGATTCCAGAGGTGAATGGTGAGTGAATGGGAGTGCGGATCATTCAGCTGAGCAAAGTTTGGGTAGTATATTGTTCAATTATTTTTCCTGGTTCTGTGAACACTACTTCATCCCAACCTTGGGGTGGGAGAGGAGGTCTGGACACTGCTGCTCCTGATGATGATGATGATGTTCTGTGAGGTAAAACCAGGACTCCCGGGGACTTGAATAATAAGTTAATTAGTGTCTACTCAATGTCTGGCTTATTTCACTGGGAATGCCGTTGATAATTCTCGCTCTATCGTTATTTCTCTTTAAATGTTTTCTGGGCCCTACCTCAGCCAGTCCTTGGGTAATGAAAAGGTCAGAACGGTCGTAGTGATGACAGGTTAATATTATTTATATTCCAAATTAACATCTGTATGAACAGATTACACTAATCTCTAACTGAATACAAATATGTGTGGGCGACATTAATAGAAAAAACTCCTCCGTCCCCTTTACACGTCCTTCATCCTTCCCAGCATTTTAATAACGTTTATTTACGGGCACCTCTCCATTTTTTTTCGATTCATTAACTCTAATAAGAATTCATCCGGTTAGACTAATCACCGAGAAGACAGACACGGAATCACGTGGGAGGATGATTAATTGTCAAGCGATTAATCAGGTCGCAGAATACAGCGGTGGAGGGCTGGGCAGTCATTTGTGTGATCCGGAGTTAATTAAGTCCACGAGGGAATTTCTGAGGGATCCTGTAACAGGTGATTTGGGGGAGACTGGTGGAAAGGTGATGAGAGAGTAGTTGGGTAACTGGGCCAAGTGGCTGGGTGAGAAGGTGGGACTGGGTAGGAGGAGGGATAAAGTTGTAAGTGGGTAGATGAAAAGATGGGTCTGGGTGAAAAATGTTGAGATGGAAGGGTAGGGTACAGAGGAGACTGTGAAATGAGTGGGAGGAGTGAGTGCAGTGGGTGAAATGTGTGATGGGTGGACTTAGCAGAGGCGCGGGAATGGGGGTGGGAGGGACAGATTGGAATTTCTGAGGGACCTCACAGCAAGTGATGTGAGAGAGGGATGTGGGTGATGGGAGGTGGGTGTAGTGAGGGATTGGGGGCTGGGTGAGCAGGGAGGGAGGGAGGGAGTGTGGGGTGAGTGAGAGGAAAAAATAGTGCCGCTAAGAGGGACTGAGATGACAGAATGGAGTAAGTGGTGTGGGTTACGAAAGAGACTGGCAGAGGAACACAGATGAGGTGAACTGGGTGGGAGAAAGTGAGATACGGGAATGACGAGGGGGTAGGTGGCGTGAGGAGGAGGTAGGTGGCGTGAGGAGAGCGTAGGTGGAGTGAAGGGTGGAGTGAATATGAGCTAGTGAGTGGTGAGAGATGTTGGAGTGACCGTAATGTATCTCGTTACAGGTCATATGAGGTGGACAGATGTGTGGGTGGCTAGTTAATGGGAAGCGCATATGTGTAGGAGGTGGCTGGGAAGAGGGGTTGGGTGGGATGGTGAGGGACAGAAGAAGGGGAAGAGGGATCGAAGAGGAGGAAAGAAGGACGATAGGGAGGGTGGGCTGAAGGGGAAAGGGAAAGGTGGGGTGGGTGAAAAAAAAAAAAAAAAGTAAGGTAGATGAAAGGGTTGGGCGGGTGAGAGAGAAAGTTGGATGACTGGGTGAAGGAGAATGAATTAAAAATGAGATGGGTTAGAAATGTCGGAATAAGAGTAAGGTAACCTACAGCATGCGATTGGCAGAACGCAGGAGTTACTGGAAGCTAGCCGGTGTGAGGTGGGTAGAAGAGAGGAAGAGAAAATGTGAGATGGATGAAAGGGCGTGAGGCGAGGCAGTCGGATGTGTGGGAATCTGAAATCAAAGTGTGCGGTAGGTTAAGTGGGTGAAATAAGAGCTGATGTGGGTGAGAGAAGTTTAGGTGAGGGAGTGGGATGAGGAATGGGGGGCTGGAATGAGATTAAATATTTCATAACAGGTAATATCGGGGAGGTAGGTTGTTGATACGAGGATACGTAATCTGACCTAGGTGAGAGGCTACTGGGGTGAAGGGTGAGGGCTGGGTGAAGGTATTGGTAGAAGGTGGAGAGGAACTGAAATGAGAGGGTGGGCTGCGTGGGGAAGTTTGAAATGAGGGTTGTGTGGGTGGCGTGGATGAGGAATAAGGGTGGATGAGGTTGGAATTTCTGGAATGATCCCGTGCCAAAGACATATGGAAGGTGAGGTGTGCATGACTTGGCGTTGGTGGGAGATAGCTGGGAAGACGGGGTGGGAGGGCAAGAGGGAAGAAGGCAGAGGAGATAGGTGAAAGTAAAGAAAGGGTGGGAGAGAGAAAAAATATGTGGGCAAAATGAGGGAGGGGTGAGTGGGAGAAAGGGTGTGGTGAGCGGGAGAAAGGGTGTGGTGAGTGGGAGAAAGGGTGTGGTGAGTGGGAGAAAGGGTGTGGTGGGAGGGCAAGAGGGAAGAAGGCAGAGGAGATAGGTGAAAGTAAAGAAAGGGTGGGAGAGAGAAAA
>JAGKTI010009522.1:0-19321 GCA_018397915.1 Birgus latro | reverse complement strand
TATGCATTAAATAATGGACACAAAGCATGAATTCATTGAATTTTAACCCAAAAATGATGATTTTGAGGTAAGTAAGGCATAGATGTTCACGAGATGGCAGCTTAGTGTAAGTAAGTATCGGACATGGCAATCACTATGAAAATGATAATTTCTCACATCTTATGCACTAAAATATGGGATACAAAGCATCAAATAAATAAATTGTTACCAGAAAAAGAGTTAGGTATGGCAAAGGTGTTCACTGTTCACCAACTGCACTGGACATTCTTGACCCTAACCTAACCTAACCTAAATCAGAAAACCACCTACCTACCTCCCAACCAGATATGCATAGCACTTATTTAAGACCCCATTCACATAAATAATTGGCACAAAGCATGAATTAATCGAATTTTACCAAAAAATGATGAATCTGAGGTGAGTAAAGCAGGGGTGTTCACGAGCTGGCAGGTTAGTGTAAGTAAGTATCGGACGTGGCAATCACTATGAAAATGATCAGTTCTCACATCTTATGCACTAAAATATGGGATACAAAGCATCAAATAAATAAACTGTTACCAGAAACAGGGTTAGGTATGGCAAAGGTGTTCACTGTTCACCAACTGCACCGGACATTCTTGACCCTAACCTAACCTAAATCAGAAAACCACCTACCTACCTCCTTACCGGACATGAATAGCGCTTATTTAAGACCCTATTCACAAAAATAATTGTCACAAAGCATGAATTAATCGAGTTTTAACCAAAAAATTATGAATTTGAGGTAAGTAAGGCAGGGGTGTTCACGAGTTGGCAGGTTAGTGTAAGTATTGGATGTGGTAGTCACTATGAAAATCATCATTTCTCACATCTTATGCACTAAAATATGGGATACAGCATCAAATAAATAAATTGATACCAGAAAAAGAGTTAGGTATGGCAAAGGTGTTCACTGTTCACCAACAGCAATGGTCATTCTTGACCCTAACCTAATCTAACCTAAATCAGAAAACCACCTACCTACCTCCCTACCGGACATGCATAGCACTTATTTAAGACCCCATTCACATAAATAATGGGCATAAAGCATGAATTAATTGAATTTTAACCAAAAAATGATGATTTTGAGGTGATTAAGGCACGGGTGTTTGCCAGCTGACTACATAATGAACGTAAGGAAGAGACATGATTATTATCGAGAAAATTACCTTTTCACAGCCTATGCACTCAAATATGGGACACAAAGCATGAAGTAAATAAAATGTAACCAGAAAAATTATGATTTAGAGGTGTGAAGGGCAAAAATGTTCACCAGTTGACTAGATAGTGAATGTAAGAGACATGGTAATCACTGAGAAAATCACCTCTTTCACAGCCTGTGCACTCAAATATGGGACACAAAGCATGAAGTAAATAAAATGTTACCAGAAAAATTATGATTCAGAAGTGTGTAGGGCAAAAATGTTCATCAGTTGACTAGATAGTGAACGTATCTAAAAGACATGGTAATCACTGAGAAAATCACCTCTTTTACAGACTTTGCACTCAAATATGGGACACAAAGGATGAAGTAAACAAAATGTAACCAGAGAATGAGGATTTAGAAGTGATTATGGAAAATATTTAGCAGTTGACATGAAGGCGATTTGTTTGTGGCCACCCCGTTCGGGATTGAGGCGTCTGGCAATAGATAGATAGATAGATAGACAGTGTTTACTTACATGTCCATGATTGTTGTTTACCCCACCTCTAAGGTTTTTACAGTGGTCATAATTGCTCTTGAAGCATGTCCAGTAATCCAGTGTTTAACTACACTTAATCCTTAGCACTGTGACTTACGATTATCTAAACAAGAACGAAAAGAAACCGAAAATGATCTGACAGATGGCCACTATTCACGGGAGTTGAGACAGAACTAGGAGGAGGGGGGTAGCGCGAGAAGGGAGCTGGTCGGCGCGCAAGGGAAATTCAAACTGATGCGGTCGAAAAAAAATTGGATTTTTTTTTTTTTCAATTTTTGGGCATTTTGGGGTTTTGGCCATCAGCCTACGATGTCCGAACAGTGAGGTCACCAGATAGCAGTCGTCTGGATAGTAGAGAGATTACTGTATATACTCTCCTATTTCTTAAACTTGATCCAGTTTCATCCTCCTACAGCTCACTCTCTGTAGGTAAATGGCAGAATAAGACAATTCTACAACTCTACACCTTTCCATACCACTTATTTGCAACCAGTGCTATGTTCTTGTATTAATCACTTGTTACAGCTCTGAATGCCTATGAAGTGTCACTATTAGGCCAAATCAAAGAGCAAAGAGCGAGAGAGAGCATGTAATTTTTGACCAAGTAAAAGAGAAAACAGTATGGTGTGAAGACCTGTACTCTACTGAATTTTACTTCCATGGTCAGTATGATGAATGCAACGATTCATTAACACATGCCATGTTATGGCCACACAAACATCATCATAATGTGTCACCTAGAACAGTAGGGTGTGTAAGGGCTGCAGAGGCCTTCCTCAAGTCTGCCACAGAAAAACGTTCTGCTATGGACATCAGTTCATCTCGAGCTGCTGCTAAGGCTGACACATCATACAAAAATCTGTCCACTTTCTGAAAGTAAGAAACTTAGTGATAGTAGATTAAGAACTTCTTAACCCCTAAAAAGATCACAGTTCAGTACTCTATACAGTAGTGTACCCAGTATATCCTTTAAAATTATTCTACTAAATAATCTGCAAAAGTAAGTTAACAACTAGTGCATGAGCTGAAATTTAATGCCATAGTTAGGAAAAAATACAGTACAGTAATTAAAGCAGCAACATGATGCACAATACAGACTTACCAGCTGTACCTTGGGGGGGGGGATGATGATGAAGGTCACCATATTATAACCTGAAATACTTATTTAGTGAACACAGCAACAATATGTGCTCAAATGCAATGACAAGCTGAACAAGTTAAACACAGGAAGGTACATATATGAAGTATGAAGTATGACCTCATTTACACACTCATTAGTTACCACTAATGTAGTCTTCTACAGTTTATATTGCTGTTCTGATTATTTATAACAATTATCCCAAGGCTATGCTTAACTACTAATATTTAGTGGGGTATAAGAAGAAAACCTCTTGCAGTGTCTTCCCTCCTAGACTGGTATCAAACACTTATTTGCCTAATACTGTATAGGGTACTCGTATCATATTATACGATGCTTTGGAAGTGACATTATTAACAGCACAGAAAATAAACGTGCTCTAACCCTAATAAAACCAAACTAACCTTACCTAGTCCATTGATGAAAACAGGAAGATACCGGTATACCCACTCTCAATTGGGCAAATATGTTGATATTCCTGGTCCTGGTGCTGCTACCTAACGGTCATCCTGAGAACTGATGAGACTTTAGAGGACCCATAACCTGCTCATGCTTAATTAAGTTAGGCTAGGTTTACCTAGTACTGCTTCCTTGCTATATCATAGTAGGGTACCAGTAGTGAGAAGTGAATTTCTTGTAGAGTTCCCACTTTTGAGTGTTCTGCTCTATTCTATACACCTAAGTCCATCATACTGTGACTTTTGGATACTGTGGGTACTGTTACTACATGTTTTGGAAAGAAGTTCCATTCATTTATTACATGAAAAGAGAATCACTTCCATTTCATAGTGGTCCTCCCATGTCCTGACCAGGCAAGTCTTGGACAGTATCCACATGGCTTTGAAGTACTGTACTACTCAGAGTAAAAAATTTTGAGAAGTGTATATTCTCAAAATCATACAATAGCTTGCAGACTTCAATCATATCCCTTCTCTTCCTCCCGACCTCCAGTGTCTGCAGGCCTAAAGCCCCACAGCATGCTTCATACCAGATTTCTGCCACCTCTGGTATCAACGTAGCTGCTCTGAGCTTGATCCAGCAGCTTAATGTCTTCAGCCAGGTAGGGGTACCGTAACCAATGTCTTGTGAAGGGAAGCAGAGCCATGTCTTTATTAATAAATGAAAACTTCTTTTTATAATGTTCAGCCTGCTGTTTGCTCTGGATGCTATTTTGGCAATAAATGTTGACAACTTGAGATCCAGTGATATCATCATACCAAGGTCCTTCTCCACAAATGACTTACCCGGCAGCTAGCACAGAACTGTTTTTTCTGTAATCAGTGTCTTTTTTTAGGCCAAAGTGTATGGTCTTGCATTTCTCTATTTTGAGTTAACTGGGCTATTAGATTATGGTAGTTTAGTTGTTTTGTATTGGTCTAGGCACAGTCTGTTACCTTTTCCTGCTAGTGTGATAGACAATTCTGAACCATCATAAGATCAACCTCGAAATAACTGCTACCATACAACTTTTCAAAACTACATTATAGGTAACTCTTCACTTTTGCATGTTCTTAGCTTTCATGGTGAAACAAAGTTCTTCCAATGGTCTCATATATGAACCTTATAATTTGACCCATCATTTCTACCCAAGATGCTTTGTTTGCCAATAATAGATATTAAGGGTCATTCAACGAAGATGCCAACCTATCGTGTCAAAATCAGAACTGCTTAAAAGTATATAAATCATACATACATCATTTTAAAGCTTAATCATTGAATTTTATGAATCTGAAGAGAAAAAAAAGCCTAAACTGTCAACTAAGGGAGCTGCATAAAAAATTGTCATATTATGTCACCGAAGAAAAATCAATGCTGAATTTAGCAATTTTCATAACACCATTGACCATAGTATGTTATTGTTTGGAATGCTGACATAGTGTTTTATTGAAAATGTGTCTATTTGAGTTGTGATTGACACTACAGTTGTTTACATATATGTTGTGGTCAGAATGTAGAATGACCTTTAAATGGAAGTATTTCTGGAGTAACGTGTCCCACGTTTTTCCCCATTTTTCCCTTACACAGCTAACAAATTGGAGAATACCAACATAACTTTATATTATAAATAGGCATCCCAAGGTAATGTAATGTTGGGATACTTTGAAACAAACCCTGGTAAGCCATATGGTTCGTCACACACGTTACATGCCCACTGTGAGGAACGTTACCGGAAAATGATGTAACGTTTCTCATGCACACCTTTGAACAAAAAATCAAAGTAGCTGCATTGAAGTCCAATGATAAAACCCCTGTGTTTGTAATTTAATATGTTACCTTTAAGTTTTTATTCTTTCCAGACAGTAAATTGATTTTGCCTGGTACCTGGTATTCATTTTACACATGTATCATTGTATATGAGAGAGGGGGGTGTGAGTTGGGAGCATGGTAGTGAAATGGCAGGGGACAGAGTGACATGGAGGCGATTTGTCTGTGGCCACCCCGTGCGGGATTGAGGCGTCTGGCAATAGATAGACAGACAGATCATTGTGGACTGATGGGGTAGCAGTTCACTTCAAGAACAGGTATTCTATCGCAGCTCTAACCTATTCCAAAGACATCCACAACTGCACTGCTGAATGGAACTTTCAAGAAACTTATCATGGCAAGGGCCCTCAAGATGGGATTGGGGCTCTACTAAAATGGAATGACTATAGGCGAGTTTTGCAAGGTTGCTGTAAGGTCTGCTGTAGAATTTTATGAGGCTGAACATATAACAGATAAAACTGAACAATGTATGTGTCTACTGAATATATAAACACTGAGCAGTCAAAATATGTAGAGATCTGGAAAAACTGTAAGGCAGCAAAATCCATTCAGCAGTGCAGGTCATTAAAACCTCTTGGCCACTATAAAGTAGCATTGTATCATTTGACTGTAGACCAATCAACTTTTAAGCAGCGCTATATTCAGAAGACTGGCTATGACCCACAATCTGACTCCAGTACTAGCAGTGACAGGGAAAGTACACCATCTCTTGGAGAAATGTCGGAGGCATTCATGTCCCAGCCTGAGTCACAGAGTACTATTGATATTGAGGCAACACAAAAACCAACCCCAGGTAACTATGTACTAGTTCATTACACTACCAAGAAGTTGTCAAAGCATTATGTTGCAGTGGTAGAATCAGTTCTGGAGCCTGGCATGTTCGAAGTTAATTATTTAAGAAAGAGAGACACTGACAGAGTGGGTGATAGCCAGTTTCATTTTCCTGACAACCCGGACAGAGACAAGACCTCAGAGGATATGGTTGTGCAGGTATTGCCAACTCCTCATGTGTCAAGAATGACACACACATTCAAAGGGGTGAACTTTCCTTTCTCAATCAATTAGTCTAAAAGGATGAATTTTCCATCTGCGGTGAGCAAGTAGTTGATCTTTAATTTTTGTGTTGGTTATATCACTGGTGTGATATACAGGTATGCTTATCAAGTAACTTCCATATCAGTTACTGGCTGTAGGGTTACCTACATGTTATAAGGTAATTTATGTTCATAATATTCAAAATTACATTGTTCTTTTCCACTGCATCACCCCCAACCCTGCTTTACAAGAATCATGTTTTGGTTAATTTATCAAGTGTTTCACATTAATAAATGATTTACATTGTTTTGTGTTACTTACAATTACTGTAACCTTCATAAGAGATGATTTTGTAATCATATGAAAGACAACATTCACGCAAGTAATGTTTCTCACTTTTCCTGTAATGTGTCTCATGGTCACATTTTCCTTAACTGTAGCAAAATTCTTAGGAGAAATAGAATTTGCTGAGTATCGTTATGATCCTCATACACTGACATATTACTGATATAAAGCACTTCTTGACTGAACCAGTAAAATCACTAAAATCACAGAATTATTGAAAATACTCATGCAAAGTAAAAGGTGGGGTAGCATCACGGTGACATTTCTCAAGCCATTTTTAAAAATCTACATAAAATCAGGAAAAATTTTGAATGTAATGAAGATGACGTGTCTGAGGAGTATGTGTGGAGCGACCCATATGGATCGAGTGAAAAATGATGAAGTGCGAAGGAGAACTGGAATTGTTCGGGAGATGGCTGATTGAGTTGAACAGAGGATGTTGCGATGGTTTGGGCATATGGAAAGAATGGATAATGAGCGATTGGTGAAAAAGATAACTAGATCTGATGTGAGAGGTGTAAGGCTGAGAGGAAGACCACAAATAGGATGGATGGACAGTGTGAAGAGAGCATTGGATGCGAGAGGGTTGTCTGTTGAGCAAGGAAGAGTGGCTGTGCGTGGTAGAAATGAATGGAGAGAAACTGTGAATGAATAAATGATGACGCAGCCCTGAGGGGATATTCTCCTGCATTTTATCTGATCAGCTGATCAGGTCAGGTGCAGGTAAGGGGCTGGATCCATTATGATGTGGCAGGGGTAAACTAGCTTTGCTGTTGGGTCCTGCTGCAGATGTCACTGACTGCACTGCGTAGTTGACCCTCGTGCGGTGTGGTGCGGTGAGGATCTGTCCCTTCTCCCCTTTAGGGCTAAGATGTGAATGAATGTGTATGAGTGGATGAGTAAATTGGTAGTGTGTTGACCTGTCTCGGCTACCTCCCTTTTCTTGGGGGAAGCAGCCTAGGTATATAGATAGATATAAAATCAGAATATAAACATATGAATAATCTGATTCTGACATAATGTAGTTTGAGGTGTTGGTAGTATACCTTGCAAACGGCATTTATTTATGTTGCCTACATAAGAAAATACAAGTGAGAGTAGGTTAGTAACTTGTCTCTGATTGTAAAGTTTCTCACGATGGAATGACCCTTAATCTAACCTAACCCAGCCTGTTTGTAAAGGGTGACATGGAAGCCTTCATGTTGGACACTAAAGTATATCCAATGTAAACAAAAATTAATATTCTATGAGAATTACAGCTGATCTAAGAAAATGCTGCACAGAAGTGGGTTCACTGACATCCTAAATAATCAACACAGCTCATGATGTTCAGGGGTGATTAATATAACAGCTATAATCTGAAAGTACTGTACCTAAGTTAATGGTACAGTACTGTACTGACTATGGACTGTCTATCTATACTGAGATGCCAAAATCCCGTATGGGTGGCCGTTTGACTGAGTTAGTTACTTTATGGAGAGGGGCACTAACCTTCCGCCAACCCACTCGTTCACACATAGGGCACACATATGGGTTAGTTGTATGGTTACCAACCGGCGATGTAAATGGTTTCCCAGCTTATAGGAAACCGTTAGCCTTATCAATCAATAAAAACTACCTAAAAAGGAAAGAAGAGTTCAAAAAAAAAAAAAAAAAAGTGACAGGAAAGATGGGAGAAATAGGAAGACAGGAGGGCAGCCACAGAAAAAAAATGATAAAGGTGAAGGAAGAAGTAAGCAGCACTACATCATGTGAGTGGATGATGGTTGCCACAACCTACCAAAATATTTCAAGCGGGCAATAGCTATATATGACGCCCTTATTTCTGTGGGATACAATCAGCTAGGACTTTGCAATAGGCATTGTCTGGTTTCCTTCACACAAAGGTCAGTATTCTTGTCGGTTAAGAAAGTTAACACCTCTAGAAGCAATTTATTTTCCTTATTATTCCTTACTGTCACATTCTGCATTATATAATTCTTTCTAACATTGCCATACTCTGCATAAATGATGTACTGATTTATTTGAACAAGCCGTAACCAAAAATCAACTGCAAAGGAAAAGGTATTGGGGAGCTTCCTTAACTGACAAGAATATTGACTACAGTCTGCATATACTTTTTCTGACTGACTGTACAAAGTAAAACAGTCACTGAACAAACGCCACATCTGGAAAAAATATATATAATTCATCCATCCATTATCCAATCCTATGTTACCCCACAGAGGAATGTAGAAGCCTGGAGCTAGGAAAGTTGGTCCTGACATTTAAGATGAGAGTGTCAGTCTCACTCATCCCTGGGTGGCATTACATGAGCAATAAACCCCAACCATCCCTTGGATATAAACCTTCACCGGCTCAGCCGCTTAGAGTGCCGTAATTACCCACTAAACCACCAGGCGCCAATATTTGCTTATATGGTTACCACCCAGCGTAGTAAATGGTTTCCTAGTGCACGGGAAACCATTTGGCTTGTCACTCAGTGTAGAGTCATCCACAGGTAGAAGGACATGGAAGACAGAAGAGGATTGAAGGAAAGAAGGATGGAGGAGAAAAAAGGGCAGACACCCAAGAGCAGCACTACATCGAGTGAATGGATGGTGAGAGTATCCACCTACCACATAATAAAATGTATTAAAATAATCATATAATAATAATACAGTAATAATAATAGCTAATAATAATAATGATACTGAACAGCCTCTGCATTCAAAATACAGAGAGAGAGAGAGAGAGAGAGAGAGAGAGAGAGAGAGAGAGAGAGACTGTTCACTTCAATACCGTACATTTTATGATGCCCCAGACGCATCTTTGGCTCTAAGTCATAACCCCTAGATACGACGGTTCATGGCGACGGCAGACCCAGGTAAAAGTCTAAATGTAGCCAAAAAATGAAATTACTCAAATGAGCTTGTGAATTGACTTTTCTATGCAAGTGGATTAGAAGGCATTTGTATCTGTGAAAAACAGTTGACTAGACCAATATTTTGTGCTGTAATATGCTGTTTTTTGAGAAAAAAAAAAAAAATCAACCACATTCAAACATCGTATCTAAAGGGTCAAAGGAATTGGATAATGTTTACAAATCCATATCACCAAATTCCTGAGAAGTAATGGTGTAAATCAATTTGTTGCACAGTTCTAAGTCAACTTTCTTCTGTGATATTTCTTCTGCAAATTAAAACTATGTGAGATAATGTGGGGTCTCTAATGTGTGCCTGTGCTGGCAGTTTCCTTAAGTTTGGTCTACTAAAACAAAAATGCATTTTTGTTACTTGGTGGTGCATTAAGGTCATGCAGTGTACTTTTGTTTTCACTGGTGCACAATGGTCCTGAATCAGCCAGGATGCTGGAAGTGGGTCTGTGCATGTTTTTAAATCTGAAATCAGTCAAGATGGACTCCACCAACAACTCTGGGTTAGATTGGAAATTGCTCTTGGTTAGGCTGGAATGACACAGACCTAGGTTAGGTTATGGAGCATTTGGGTAGGTTCATGCATAAAATTGCTCAAAATTCATTTGTTTATTCATTTTCTATCTATCTATCTACCCATTTATAGCCTGACACCCTAATCTCGCAAAGGGTGACTGCAAACAAAATGCCTCCAAGTTGATCTGTCACCCACCATTTGCCTACCCTCCCCCCAGCTCACTCCCCTGTTCCTCATAGACCTCTCAACTCCATCCCTCCATCTCATCCTCAGTCTTCCCCTCCCTCTCCCTCCCTCCACCCTACCTACATACACCCTCTTAGTCAGTCTTTCATTCTCCATTCTCTCCATTTTCACTTTAAAAAAAGCTATGTTGGAGTTAATATTCACAAAGACCTAATGCCACATTAGACATCACAATATCTTGCTTACACTTTTTTATTTTCCAGAAGAAATGTCACAGAAGAAAGTTAACAACTGTGCAAAGAATTCAATCCTGTTATTATTCCGTAGGAATCCAGTGTAATGGTTCTGTAAACATTTATCAAAGAATCTGTTGATGCTGTTCAGAGGCATGTACCTATGAAAGCATGCAGAATAATTGTGGCTACAATTTGTAGCCAATCTACTTAAATCAGAAACTTAAAGCTAAATTATAATTACTTTAATCATGATTATTTCTTGAAGCTCAACTTATTACCATCATAAAACACCTAGACTTCTTTATCAGCGCCTTATTTAACTCTTTCAATTACAATTAATTCATACCTCTGCAAAACACTGAGTTTCCTCCAGGATCTGTGATCCACTGTTGTTGTTTTGAGAGCCACTGTCTTCACTCTGGTCTGTGTGAAATGGCTTAATTATTTCTGCCAGACCATCAAAGGCAACCACTAGGTCTTCTAGGCTCACCTCACTTGACATGACTCCAACAAATCAGACCCGTATCCCTTGTATGTGTAAATGCTCGTTTGTTTTCAACACGAAACAAGAGTGAGATATTTCGGTACTTAAAAAAAGTAAATAGGTTCACCTTTTCTCATTGCAACTATTAGCTATGATGATCAGACTGTACTTCAAATGATGAATACATCTTTATCTGTTATATAATTACAAGAATTTTATGCACAATTTAGATATAATACACGTTCGTCGAGAATGTATTTAGGACTTTACGCTGACGAACACGCCAAACTGTGAATCCTACCGCGTCGCTGAAGGCTAAGCAGGGATGAGATGAAATAATGACAAATTTGGCAAATTTTATCGTTCACAGACCAAAGAAAAAATACTTAGGCCTATTCCTCATTAGAATAATAACAGCGGTTATGACGACTAAAAGACTAAAACAAAACTATGAATAATATAAAGGGATGCTCTCTGCAGTAGACACCCAGGAAAGAAAAAAAAATGTGGAGCGCACGTCTGTGCCATTTAATTATTGGTTAAGGAAATTGGGAATGTGAGAATATCTTCCAAACTAGCAAATAATAAACCACAATATCCATGTCCTGTCTATTAATCTACAGCCAGACGCAATAATCCACTAAGGGGTGGCCGTTTGTATATGAGTTGGTGGTTTTACAGGGAGGGGTAATATTGTTGACACGTAGGGTCACGTGTGGGTGGGTTATTTGGTTACTACCCAGCGTTGTAAATGGTTTCCTGGCTTACAGGAAGCCATTAGGCTTCACTCAATGTAAAGGCACCTGAAATGGAGAGAATAATAATAGAAAGTGACAGGAAAGATGGGGGAAATAGGAAGAGAGGAGGCCAGACAGAAAAAAAGAATGATAAAGGTGAAGGAAGAACTAGGCAGCACTACATCAAGTGAGTGGATGATGGTCGCCACCACCTACCACAAGTTATTCTTGAGAAGCGTCCGGCGGACCGCCAAATGCAGGAACAAGACGTTTACCACCCTTCCTGAATTGGATTCAGTCCCACCAAAGAGTTGACATATGTAAGAGGGTGCATTAATGTTCTTCATGTGATTTCACATGTTCCCACCCTGTCAAGATTCCCTGGATGACACATACAGACGCTCATTCAACACTGCCATTGCAACAAACTTGCCACATACACCTCTCGCCGTGCTCCGTCTTTCACACATATAGCCGAGTGTGTAGCACTGGGTGAAGGTGAATCACTTCTCTCATAACAATAAGGTGTTTCTCGGTCTTCCGGATATGTTTCCCTTCACGACACACAAAAGACGGCTTGAACCTATGCAGAAGAGCTGCCCACCCATGTCAGCGGTGTGCAAGTTCCGGCGGTTACTATACACACATACATGCATACATATCTATCTACATACGTACATTCATACATACCTATGTAATACATACATACATTCACATATACCTATAACATACATGTGTACATATCTTTATACTTTCATACATATCTGGTACCTAAATACATGTTTACATAATTACATGGACAGACATCAGTACATACACACATACATACCTTAGGACAATTTCGTTCGGTATGGATATTTTTCGAAGGGATGGAGTTAAATAATCAAGAGCCTCTTCAGGGCCAGGCGTTAGGTTATTCAGTCCCGATATTTAAGGCGAAGGTAACCTACCTGTATTTAGGATATCTTTTTCGAACTGGATAGGTCTCATATTTCCTTAATCAAACACTTCGGTACAATGTATTTTTCTGAAAAAAAAAAAAAAAAAGTGGTGAAAGGGTGAATCCCCCGAGCTAGGACCAATGGACCATACAGCTCTGCAGGGCAAGGAGAGATCCTCTAAGAGACCGCTATATCTCTTACCAGAAATACTATCTATCTATCTATTTATCTATTGCCAGAAGCCTCAATCCCGCACGGGGTGGCCACAAACAAATCGCCTCCATGTCGCTGTCCCCCACCATTTCACTACCCCGCTCCCAACTCACCCCCCCCCACCTCTCAAGTACCTCTCCACTCCATCCCATCCTCGGCCTTCCCCTCCCTCCCCCCCCTCCACTTTTCACATATACTTTCCTCGTCAGTCTTTCACTCTCCATCCTCTCCACATGCCCAAACCACCTTAACGTGTTTCTCCTAACGCTTCCTATCACGTCCACATCCACACCACAACGCTCCTTCACTTCATTTGTTAGTCTGTCTCTCCATGCGACTCCACATGCTCCTCTCAAATAACTCATTTCCACTGCTCTCACTCTTGACTTCTGTCCTTCCACCAGGGTCCAAGCTTCGTTAAGTTGGTATCACAATACTGTCATGTAACTTTTTCACTTCCATGCTCACTTCCCTGTTTCTTATCACTGCTTTCAACGAACCAGCAACCTTCCTTCCAGAAATACACTGGTGGTAAAAAAAAAATCGTAATGAAGGAATTAAAGGGGATATTTTCTGTTGTTTACTGTGGACTTAACACTCGAGTATTAATTGGCAATTATATGGTTACTGACCTTGACCAAAATCCAGGTATCTGGTGACCTGTTGGATAAAAAAGTATCGTGTGTTCAGCAGGGGTGTGATGAGGAGAAAGAGTGATCTTGGAGAGATTTCAAATATTGACAGTATGATCGAGAACAATGGTGGTTAGATATTTCCCATCGCACTGGCCTGGCATACGGTGTTAGGGACTCAGTTTGACCATTTGGCGTTGTCGCTGTGTGATGACGGACGAAGATTTACATTCGCAAGGCCTTGGTGCTCCCAGTCTTATATTACGGCTGAGACGTGACGTTCGGTGCTTAATCCCTTCACAAGATCATGGGATATCACTGCTACGACCCAGCGCGTACTAGGAGCGATCATTCCACCTATTACCTGAGGAGACTGTAGCACCAGTCGAGCAGGGCAGTACTCCCAAGGAGGATGGAAAGCTGATGACAGGGAGAGCTGGAGCTCCCGTTTCATCAGCCCTCAGGACTTGTTCCTGACCATCCTCCTTTGCTGAACTTTTTCAGTGTCTCAGTTACACAGAGAGTAGACCAGCATGCTCTCCAATACAAGTTCCTATAACTGTCAACACCAAACTACATACAAGCTACACACTACACTTCCTTTACAAAATTTATCTTCGAAATGGCGCACAAAAATCATGCCTCGGAGTCCCGTGGGGGGGGGACCATAAATGCCCCGCCCCTCTCCCGGTGACGACTCAAAGAGCTGCCTGGAACCACTTTCTGACTCACTCCATTTCTGTAACATTCGCGGCCTTTCCTCTAACTTTCACGCTGTCGAGCACCACCTCTTCTCCTCTAAACCTCACCTTCTCTTTCTCACTGAGACTCAGCTGTCTGAGGCAACTGACAGCAAACCCTTTTCTGTATCCTCCTACTTTCTCTATTCTCGTTTCAAAGCCAAAGGTGGCTGTTGCGTATATGTACGCAACGATCTATCTTGCTCTCGTGTTCCTGAACTTGATTCTTCTGAATTCTCTACTCTCTGGCTTCGGCTTTCCTGTCATTCTCTGACTAAATATATCTGTGCTGTTTACTTATCTCCTAATTCTACTGACTATCAAAAATTCTTTGACTATCTTACTTCTACGATGGAACACATTCTATCCATTTCTCCTTTCTCTGAAATCTCCATTCTAGGAGATTTCAATGTTCACCACCACCTTTGGCTCTCCTCTCCTTTCACTGATCCACCTGGTGAACAAGCCTACATCTTTTCTATCCTTAATGACCTAGAGCAGCTTGTACAGCACCCTACCCGTATCCCTGACCGCCTTGGAGAGAGTTCCAACATACTTGACCTTTTCCTAACAACTAATCCTTCTGCTTACACTGTTAATCTTTTCTCTCCGTTGGGCTCCTCCGATCATAACCTTATTAAAGAAACAGCACCTGTGGCACTTTGGAGCTGCAGATTGGGAGGCCCTCAGGCAGTACTTCTTTGATTTTCCATGGAATGATTATTGCTTCCATGGCCGGGAGCCATCTGAGTGTGCCTTGCGCGTTACGGAGGTTATTCTCTCGGGCATGGAAGCATACATTCCTTTCTCATATCCTCTGACTAATGCAAGAAAGCCTTGGTTTAATCACGCTTGTTCTAATGCTGTCCGCAACAAGGAGAGGGCCTATAAGAGGTACCGGAGCCAACCCACCCCTGAATCACACCTTTTATATATTTCTGCCCGGAATCGTGCTAAGTCTGTTCTTCGCTCTGCTAAAAACAATTTCATCCGTGCTAAATGTTCCCAACTCTCCAACTCGAATTCTTCTCGCTCCTTCTGGCACCTTGCCAAAAACCTTTCTAACAACTTTACCTCATCATCCTTCCCTCCTCTTTTCTACTCTGATGGCTCTGTAGCTATTTCTTCTACTGATAAAGCAGATCTCTTCGCTCAGACTTTCTCCTCCAATTCCACCTTAGACGATTCCGGTGCTATTCCTCCATCACTTCCCCCCTCTGACTTCCTCTTGTCTGACATTAAAATTTCTTCAGCTTATGTGTTTTCTGCCATCACTGGCGTCAATACTAAAATGGCTTATGGTCCTGATGGGGTCCCTCCTGTTGTCCTCAAAAACTGTGCTTCTGTGCTTACACCCTGCCTAGGTAAACTCTTTCGCCTTTCTCTCAACTTGTACCTTTCCTTCTTGCTGGAAGTTTGCTCTCATCAGCCAGTCCCAAAGAAGGGTGACCATTCCCAACCCTCTAACTATCGTCCAATTGCTTTAACATCCTGTGTCTCAAAAGTTATCGAGTCAATTCTTAACAAAAAAAATTTAAAGCATCTTTCCTGTCACAACCTTCTTTCTGATCGTCAGTATGGGTTCCGTCAGGGACGCTCCACTGGCGATCTTCTCACCTACTTTTCAGACTCTTGGTCATCCTCCTTTCGGAAGTTTGGCGAAAGCTTTGTCATTGCACTTGACATCTCAAAGGCTTTCGATCGAGTCTGGCATAAATCTTTAATTTCCAAACTGCCCTCCTACGGTTTCTATCCTTCTATCTGTGCCTTCATCTCTAGCTTCCTTTCTGGTCGTTCTATAGCCGCTGTTGTAGACGGCCATCGTTCCTCTCCTAGACCTATCAACAGTGGTGTTCCTCAGGGTTCTGTCCTATCACCTACTCTCTTCCTTTTATTCATCACTGACCTTCTAAGCTGTACAACTAACCCTATCCACTCATATGCTGATGATTCCACCCTTCACCTTTCCATTCGGTTCCTGCAACGTCCATCTCAGCAGTTATTTCAACAAAAAAGGGATGAGGCTATGGCACAGCTAATGTCTGACTTGGCTCGTATCTCTGATTGGGGTAAAAATAATCTTGTTATTTTTAATGCATCCAAAACTCAGTTCTTACACTTATCAACCTGACAAAATCTTCCTCGGGATTACCCACTAATGTTTAATAATGAACAGTTATGTCCTGCATCATCCTTGAACATGCTTGGGGTTTCATTCTCTCGGGATTTGTCTTGGAAAGAACATATTACGTCTCTTGTGAAATCTGCTTCCAAGAGATTAGGTGTGCTAAGCCGATTCCGAACTTTCTTTACCCCTGCACAGTTGTTGACCTTGTACACGGGTTTTATTCGCCCGTGTATGGAGTACAACTCTCATGTGTGGGGAGGCTCCCCACATGCAGCTCTTCTCAATAGGGTGGAGTCAAAGGCTTTTCGTCTCATTAACTCTCCTCCTCTTACTGATTCCCTTCAACCTTTGTCTCTTCGCCGCACTGTTGCATCTTTATCTCTCTTCTATCGCTACTTCAATGGTCACTGTTCCTCTGAACTGTCTGCTTGCATCCCTCCACCTCTACGACGGGCACGTAGTACCCGTCAAGCAACAAACTCTCATCCCTTTTCTGTCCAACTCTCTAATGCAAGAGTTAACCATTACTCCCAGTCCTTCGTTTATGCAACTGGTCAACTCTTGAACTGTCTTCCTCTGTCTGTATTTCCTACTTCCTATGATCTCCAGTCTTTCAAACGCAGTGTGTCCAGGCATCTCGAATTGAACGGATCTTGAATTTGGCTCTCTTTTGTATTGTTTTTGCTTTTTCTTGGAAGGAACAGTATGCAGGCCTGTGGCCTTTGGTTCCTTCTTCCTTGCATAAAAAAAAATAATACATGAACGCCAACTTCTGGTTTATGTCCATGTCTCCCTGACGCTGTTCATGCTCGTATGGCGTTTTCTAAAAATACAATCGTGAGGAGGAGACCAAGGAGAAGGCTGCAATACTCATGGCTGGTGCGTGTTGGTTCTTCCTGTCCACACTTTAGTTGGGAGAGGAAGAGTCAATGCCTAGAAGCTCGCACGGAGGAGCTCTCATAGGTGGAGTCTGAAGATGATACTATTTATCCTGAGTGTGAGAGTGAGTGAATTTCTCGTAGTCCTCTCTCTCTCGCTCTCTTTCTCTCTCGCAGCTAACGCCAAACGATTTTATTTAGCTGAGTGAGTCACAGGAACTTGACTGTTAATAGCAACGAAGTATACAAACACACACACACACACACACACACACACACACACACACACACACACAAAGCTACTTATCACGGGGACTTATTCTTGTACATAAAGGCATCAGTACTAGCACGATTTAATATACATAAAGCTATATATACAAGGAAATACATATAGTTTACGAGTATACAATGGGTCTGTATCAAAAACGTGCAGTGGCATTACCCTACGGACGCCTACATGTTGAAACGCACACGCACGCACACGCAAATCACACACACGCTACGCATATTACATACACATACACGCAAGGCACTCGAGAACCTCCTTAATCACACACACAGACACACACACACACATACACACACACACATACAAATCGTCTACATAAGTACTGAACACAACTATTTTCAATAATAATAATAATAATAATAACTGAAATGTGATACACTTGTTACAAGCCTATGATATTCATATGAAGTTGATAATATAAAAATTTAAACTCTATCTGCAACCACAATAAGAATGTCAAATTTAATACCACGTTCATAATAATAATAATAATAATAATAATAATAATAATAATAATAATAATGAAGTTCTCGTCTTGAAAAAGGTGGGACGGGGAACGAACATATCCTTTTTGGGTCGTACTCTGAGAGGCTATGGAGATTTCGTAGCATATATTCCTTAGCAATTTATTCTGCTCATTACACCTCAATATAACCATGTACGTTACGGATGCAAAAGCTGTCCATACCAAAATTAGTAAAAAAAAAAAAAATGTGTAATACGCAAACGAAATCGCTAAGGCACAGGTGTTACGCAGCTCCCTACGCCTCCTAAAATACGGCCCATGTCAAGACGGATGAAAGTGAACTGGATACACAACAGAGTAAGGGTGAGTATATGGCCCGTCTTCTCATCGGTTAAGGAAGCTCCCTAACACCTTTTCCCCGACGATTTATTTTACTTATTACACCTTACTGTCCTCTTCTGTTCCATAAATCCTTGAAATATCGCCATACACTGCATAGATAACGTACAAAAGCATATTCGCCAGCCATGTCCAAATATACACCGATAAGGAAAAGGTGTTAGGGAACTTTTTTAACCGACGAGAATACGGACCCTTAAGAGATTTCGTAACACTTCTCCTTGGCGACTTATTTTGCACACTACACCGCAATATCCTATCCTACATACTGATGCAAAGTATGTTCACAATAACACGATATACAAGAAAAGGCTATGGCGCAATAATGGAAAACAAATCGCGATGGAACAGTCGCTACGGAGCCTCTCACGCCACTCAGAATTCGGGCTAAATTTGTTATCTTAAAGTAGATACAAACTAAAAAAAACCCTTGCAGAACAGACCACAACGAGTTCACAGAATTCAAGAACCGTGCTACTGAGCTGAAATAAAGGTTGAAGTTCCAATATGATCAAGTTTTTTGCTTTCTTCCTCTGTTCATCTTCTGTATTAGAAAAAAAAAAAGTTAGTCTAACAGAAACAGAAAGTGTGGTTCCAGACCATTAGGGTAAATGTGTGTGGAACAAAAACAGAACAAAAACAGGCAGCTGTGTCACTTCGTTGTTGTAAAGTCCTATAAAAAAAAAAAAAAATGATGGGACACTTAAAAATATCCCTAAGAATAAACAGCGGCGAAAGTTGTGGTTTTATACAGCGACAGTTGCAGAGGTAAAGTGTGAATACTGAAATGAACGAATACTGCCATCATAATTACAACTCAACTGAATTACAACGGTCAGGCTCTGCGGTAAGACTAGATTATATGTCTCCCAGTGGTTTATCCGGCTAGGGTTCAACTTTCAACATCAATATGCATTCTGGGCCTCATTTTAAATGGCATGCGGAGCTTCCTAGCACTTCTTCCAAAGCGATTTATTTTGCATATTACACATCAGCATTCTCCTGTATGTCATTTACAGACTTAATACTGACATAGCTTGCCTCAGTCACGCAGAAA
>JAGKTI010009521.1:16771-30773 GCA_018397915.1 Birgus latro | reverse complement strand
CTAATGTCTGACTTGGCTCGTATCTCTGATTGGGGCAAAAATAATCTTGTTATTTTTAATGCATCAAAAACTCAGTTCTTACACTTATCAACCCGACCAAATCTTCCTCAGGATTACCCACTAATGTTTATTAATGAACAGTTATGTCCTGCATCATCCTTGAACATGCTTGGAGTTTCATTCTCTCGGGATTTGTCTTGGAAAGAACATATTACATCTCTTGTGAAATCTGCTTCCAAGAGATTAGGTGTGCTAAGCCGATTCCGAGCTTTCTTTACCCCTGCACAGTTGTTGACCTTGTACACGTGTTTTATTCGCCCGTGTATGGTGTACAACTCTCATGTGTGGGGAGGCTCCCCACATGCAGCTCTTCTCAATAGGTTGGAGTCAAAGGCTTTTCATCTCATTAACTCTCCTCCTCTTACTGATTCCCTTCAACCTTTGTCTCTTCGCCGCACTGTTGCATCTTTATCTCTCTTCTATCGCTACTTCAATGGTCACTGTTCCTCTGAACTGTCTGCTTACATCCCTCCACCTCTACGACGGGCACTTTGTACCCGTCTAGCAACACACTCTCATCCCTTTTCAGTCCAACTCTCTAATGCAAGAGTTAACCACTACTCCCAGTCCTTCATTTATGCAACTGGTCAACTCTGGAACTGTCTTCCTCTGTAGGTATTTCCTACTTCCTATGATCTCCAGTCTTTCAAACGCAGTGTGTCCAGGCATCTCGAATTGAACGGATCTTGAATTTGGCTCTCTTTTGTATTGTTTTTGCTTTTTCTTGGAAGGAACAGTATTCAGGCCTGTGGCCTTTGGTTCCTTCTTCCTTGCATAAAAAAAAAAAATACTCGGCCTGTTCCTTTGCTCCAGCTCCTGCTCTACCAGTCCACCATGCTTACCTCAACCACGTCCAGTACTTCTTTTTTACTGTTCCCATCTCTGTCACCATCATGTGTCCTGGTACTTCGGTCCACTCCGTACCTGCTAGCGGTCTCTACAAAGCACCGTACTACTGTACCGTCAAATCAGAGTCAGTCATCACTTATGGCACTTGCTATCACCAATCAATCCGTAAACACTCCAATGACATTTTCCGACCGATTGACATGCCTTCCAACCTGCCATCTGCTAACCTTACAATCACCTCCCCCAACATGCGTATGCTAACATTCCTCAACGACAGTGACTTCATTATGGATCAATTTTCTCTGGCCTTCAGCCGTTCATGGGTTCATTCAACCGTTGTGTTTCCCCCTGTGGTCATCTCTTTTGTAGATTTTCCCCTCTTCATCTGTGCAGTGCACCGTTGTGTCCGGAAAATGGAACACAGACTACAGGAAATGAGAATCGCAACAGGCATCATACGTAATACCCAAGACATTGAAACTACCCATACTTAGTGCCCTCACATTCAGTGACTACCAATCCCACCTGATAGTTGCAAACCGTGGACAGAAAACGTACCACCAGAAAATGCTGGCATATCTCTGATACAGCAATGTGTGACATATAGAAACTAGCTATTAAAAAAAAAAATGAAAGAACTGTGCATCCTATTTAGCAAAGAGTTATATACTTATATAGATATAAGAACATGCATGAATGCATAGTCCAATCATATATCAACATGCCTCCTAGTGTATCTTATATCAACATACCTTCGATTGTAATATGTATATCCCTAGTCTACATCCCCTTGACATGGCCATGTCCTCCCTACCAATCCTGTATCATAATTCAAACCTCCCACCCCTGTAATATAATTACTACTCCAGCTCTTGTATCATAATGCTTCCCTCCCTCAACTGTATCATACTAGCCCCTTGTAAAAATCCCCCGCCTACCTTATAACTCCTCTATAGTGTCAGGAGACACCATCTCAACCACCCGGGGGAGTATTGTACCATTCCCCTTATATGTATATATGCCTGTTATGTATATGTATATATATGCCCCCCCCCCACTGTGTGCCCCCACAAACTGCTGACTTCATCAGCGTTCCCAGGCTTGAGCAGCCAACTAGAAACATATGTATAGTTCAATGCAGGGCTAACTTCTATACGGGCAGCATCTTGTCTCTGTGCTCCACAATTTAAGGCTGTAAATAGCTACTCCAGGACTTTCATTACATCATCAAGAAACTGTAATATACAATTACACAGAGCGTCTGAATATCGCACCTTTACACACTCGCTAAGAATGTTTCGACTTAGAATAAAATTATGCACTAAAATAATTATGTTCACCTTATATTATAGCAGTGTTCACTTTATACATATATTTATATATTCACAGGCCTTACAGTTATACTCAGCGTCTGTATATCGCATACTTCCTGAGCGTTGTATCACTATCACACCATCTCACACTTGCATCATTGTGTGGTATTCCTTGAAACAAGGGTGAATGCAAAGACCCACATCACACTTTACGCACTCATAGCAGGTGTCTTATCTCTGAGTGTTGGGTCTCAGACGTGAGTTACCACACACATGACATCTGCATTGGGGCCTAGGTCTGTTTGGTTGAGAAGGGATCGGAGTGGCAAAGTGGCGGCCGGAAATTCTGAGTGGAATTTGGGTGGTAGGGTTAGTGCGGGGTCTTTGCTGAGTACTTTTTTCACCATACTTAGCAATAATTTCCCCGCACAGCTCCCGCACAAAACCTTTAAAGGTTTCCTGCACACCTGTTGTCAGGTCATGCAGGTGGTGACAATTGAGGAGAGCTTTGCCATTGCACTTGACATCTCAAAGGCTTTCGATCGATTTTGGCATAAATCTTTAATTTCGAAACTGCCCTCCTACAGTTTCAATCCTTTTTTCTGTGCCTTCATCTCTAGCTTCCTTTCTGGTCGTTCTGTAGCCGCTGTTGTAGACGGCCATCGTTGTTCTCCTAGACCTGTCAACAGTGGTGTTCCTCAGGGCTCTATCCTATCACCAACTCTCTTCCTTTTATTCATCAATGACCTAAGCTGTACATCTAACCCTATCCACTCATATGCTCCTGATTCCACCCTTTACCTCTCCATTCGGTTTCTGCAAAGTCCATCTCAGCAGCTACTACAACAAAAAAAGGGATGAGGCTATGGCACACCTAATGTCTGACATGGCTCGTATCTTTGATTGGGGTAAAAATAATCTTGTTATTTTTAATGCATCAAAAACTCTGTTCTTACACTTATCAACCTGACAAAATCTTCCTCAGGATTACCCACTAATGTTTAATAATATCCAGCTCAGTCCTACATCATCTTTGAATATGCTTGGGGTTTCATTCTCTCGGTGTTTATCTTGGAAAGAACATATTACATCTCTTGTGAAATCTGCTTCGAAGAGATTATGTGTGCCAAGCCGATTCCGAACTTTCTTTACCCCTTCACATTTGTTGACCTTGTACACGGGCTTTATTCGCCCGTGTATGGAGTACAACTCTCATGTGTGGGGAGGCTCCCCACATGCAGCTCTTCTCAATAGGGTGGAGTCAAAGGCTTTTCATCTCATTAACTCTCCTCCTCTTACTGATTCCCTTCAACCTTTGTCTCTTCGCCACATTGATACATCTTTATCGCTCTTCTATCGCTACTTCAACGGTCACTGCTCCTTTGAACTGTCTGCTTTCATCCCTCCACCTCTACAACGGGCACGTAGTACCCGTCTAACAACAAACTCTCATCTCTTTTCTGTCCAACTATCTAATGCAATAGTTAACCATTACTCCCAGTCCTTCATTTATGCAACTGGTCAACTCTGGGACTGTCTTCCTCTGTCTGTATTCCCTACTTCCTGTGATCTCCAGTCTTTCAAAAGCAGTGTGTCCAGGCATCACGAAATTAATGGATCTTGAATTTGGCTCTCTTTTGTGTTGTTTTTGCTTTTTCTTGGAAGGAACAGTATGCGGGCCCATGGCCTTTGGTTCCTTCTTCCTTGCATTACAAAAAAAAAAAGAGTGAAAGAAGAGCTTTTTGTACCACTTCATCATGGTACTGGTATAGTCTACACTTGATATCATCGGGTCTGACTGGTCCACGAGCAACATATTGATGCTTTAGTCCAGAACACACTCAGGTTTCCAGTTGCGGTGCCTGTTTTCGCTACGGTAATCAACGGACTCTGTGTGGTGCATCAAAGGTCGGTGAACAGTGGATAGGAGGCTGACTTCCCTTTTGTGGTTCCACACTGTTTGCCAGGAAGTTATTAGCCTTGAAGAAGACCACCCCATTTCTGTCTAGCTTCCGCCCGACCTTGACCATGTGTCGCCTGTTCACCTTGACCGTACCACAGAGTCTCGTATCATGGAGGTGCAGATAACGAGCGAGAAGAGGGATAGTGTACCAGTTATCGAGGTAGAGGATGTGACCACGATGAAGGTACTCTTCCATCATTGTTTTCACCACTGCTCCCGAGAGTCCAATACTGCGATCTTCTATAATGTCTGCCTGTCACCAGTGTACAAGACTGTCTTGCACATAACCAGTCCTACAGTCACACATAACAAAGATCTTGAAGCCAAAACGGTGCCTTTTGCTGGGTATATACTGGCGAAAAGAAATATTGCCTCTCCACAACACGAGACTCTCGTCTATGACAAGTTCTCTATAGGAATAAAATGAGGAACGGAATGTTTGCCTTAGGTGATAAAAAACCAGCCTAATTCGCCCCATCTTATTTGTATCATTAACATTGGTGAGATCATCAGCATCGTAAAAGTGGAGGCGGCTTAGAATTTGCTGAAACCGATTAAGGCTCATGATCTTGACAAATATTGGTGTCTGCATTAAAGGGTCCATAGTCCAGTATGATGGTATTCTGTTTTTACGTAAAAGACCCATCAAAAGTACCAGGCAAATAAATATGAAAATCTCAGACAGGGAAACAGGGTAATCATAAATGATCGAATGTCTGCTCCTTGTGCCCACTCTCACGTTGCTGGCTGCTTGCAAACCTGTTGGTTTGTTTGACAATTTGCTGGACAATACCCTCACCAAAAAACAGCTGGAAAAAATCAACCTGCTTGAGGCACGATGAATTCCAGGAGATGTGCAGCCTGCTCGTCCCTGCTCAGTGAAGGGGTGAATTATGGGAGAAAAATCACTACCATCTTCCCAATTCCACGTCACATCGCCCACATCATCGCCTTCATCGGGGTAGGGAGGAGATGATGGTGGGGAAGGAGGAGAGCAAAAGGCTTCCCCACTCACTCTCCTCTTACTCTTACCCTTACCTTTACGGCCTTGGGGAACATCAGGTTTCTGTGGGGAGTAGGTCTTGGAATATTGGGGAGCATAAGACATGCTGGGGAGTGGCTCATCCTCACCTCCCCACTCCATCACCACACCATGTTATTCACCCCGGTCATTCACCGCCGCACATGGTCCACTGTGCTCCCTCACGGCACTACGTGAGCTCAGTGACTCACTCCTGCCACTCTCCCTTTCCACCACAAGACTTTCCCTTTCACTTTGTACTCCTCCACACCACTTCTGCCCTCCCCAAACAAGACACTAAGCCCATACCTGAGTATGTGACATGCTGTCCTCTCAGGGCCGTGATGGGTTATAATCTCGCAGCCATACCACGTGGCAGCACGTCCCACGGCTCTCTCCTCGTCCTCGTCCTCGCTTTCACCCTCTATATCACGTAGTGGCTCAACAGAGGTCTTACCATGCAGTTTAGGTGCTGGGAGGCTCTCTCTAGCTGTGCGGTACGTTACGTAGCGCCACTTTCATGGCGCGGGGACTTCCTTATCACTGCTACTGATTTCCTCTTCCTCAGGCTGGACATAATCTTTATCCGTCACATCATCATCCAGGGGTGAATCACTGTCACCTGTGATGGCGTCAAGGGTGGCTTGAATCTGCTCATCTGAAAGACCTCGGCGCGCCTTGTCTGACCTGGGTCACTGCTGGGGAGGTGAGTGGATGGGGTGAGGCCATGTGCGGGTCATGAGAGGTCGCCGAGTGTCCCTGCCTGGTGGCAGATAGGGGAAGATCGTCCGAGCCTATGTACCCAAAATCAAGCACAAAATTTGAAATTTGTGCAAATTATGACCCAAGCAATTGCACGATGTACCCATACGTCGACGGGACACCTCGGGTTAAACCTTCTGCATTCTGATTATTCAACCCTGTAATGCTATCTTTAGATGCCTGGGATCTGTCAAGATTCACCATACAATGTCCATTCCTTTCATATGCTCCTTGTACACTAACCTGAGGCTCAGCATGGTAGTA
Source organism: Birgus latro (assembly GCA_018397915.1). NCBI lineage: Eukaryota > Metazoa > Arthropoda > Malacostraca > Decapoda > Coenobitidae > Birgus > Birgus latro. The sequence continues at coordinate 24,541 of JAGKTI010009521.1, read as the reverse complement.
TTTCTCTACCGCCTCAATTTTCTCACTTATTATCTTCACATGGTCTAGTACATATTTCAGCTGATTACCTGCATGCTGTTGTCCACATGCTGTTTGCACTGTCACTATTTCCTCACTAATTGACTTTAGCTGGTCATATACATGCTGTTTGCACTCATTCACATTATTGCTTACCTCATACTTCTGCTGCTGTAGCACAGCATATACCTCCTTCTTCAATTGTCCCTCTTCATTTCCACCATGAATGCATCTAGCTGTCCTTGCACCCTCAATTGTACTTCTCTCTGTTGCTCCTGTAATGCCTCCTGAAGCTGTTCATATCATTCTTTCTGTACTTCGTTCTGTGTCTGCAACTGTTCTTTGATTTTGTTTCTGAACTCTTTCTGTTCTTCTCTTTGTTCTTCACATTGTGCCTGTAATAGCTTCACAACTGTTGCCAGGGACATTTCCTCCTCATCCCCAGCTCGAGACCTTGTCCTCACACCTTCTGCTTCCATGTCAAAGGTTAGACTCACTGCAGCACTTAAATTATCCCACTCCTGACACCAGTGTTACGTCCCCGTCCCACACTGCCACAAGCTTCAACAGCAGTAGTTTAGTATAAGATGGATGTTGCACAGTGCGCTGTTCTTCCTATGGTTAGTAGGTGTACGGCACACAAGATCAGCTGAGGCGAAAATAAACACTGACATCTTAAAGTCCACTGTCTTTATTTTCCAAATAATTCCACTTAATGCTTTCGAACTTCACTTCAGTATTCTCACAAGCACTGGAGCTATACGAACTTTACTAACTGCAGTTACACATAATGCCTGACAATATTTTACTATTTTTACATTAACACTTCACTACTCACAAGTACCGAAAATATACACACTCCAGTAACACTTCACTTTGCCAGCAACACTTTTCTGTTTCCACAAGTACCGGAAATATGCAAAACCGACCAAACTTCACTCAAACTGAACTAAAACTTTGTACAGTCTCTTCCCCATCCTTATATAAACATGCTATATTCTGGAGTTTTCCGCATTCCATGAGAACAACAGTTCTAATGTTTTCCAGAGAGTGAGAGAGCACAGTTACCAACTCGGAGACATCCAAAACATGCCAAAGTTCTCCTACATTACATAACACTGTAAATTATTTAGCGTACACACTTAAATCAAATTACACAATGTAACAATCACGTAAATGAAACATTATTGAGAAAATGAGCACAAAAATTAATATAGAACTTACGAAATAACTACGTACACTAACAGCAGGCAAACTGGCAACTCTTATCGTACCGGAAGCAAAAATCGGGAAACGTCGAAAAAAAATCTCGGCTACCTAACTGGCAAATCTCGCTTCTTAACATTACTGATAATGAAGAATGATAAATATTGAAACTTGTCATGGTGCTTACCATTAATTCTAAGGTAAAACTGGGATACTGTTATTAAAGAATTATAATACTGTAAAAGGAAGTTACATGAGAATTTTCCTATACATGATCTCTCCATTTTGATAGCTCGTTGTTCTACTAGGGCAGCTTAGGAGATGTTGACCTGGACTTGACATGTGGGAGAGCTCGTGCAGGCTACCTTGGCGGGCTCCATTGTAGAGTGTGGAAGTTTGGCTGCTGGTTGGTTTCTGCATTTACGTCTCTCCACCCGGTCCTGTCCTCTTCCCTTCCCCCTTGGCTCAGAGATGCAAGGTCTTTTCTTTTCTGTTGCATCTTCCTTCCCATTTCGCCTTTGCTATCTATCCTGTTCTTGGGACTAAACAGTGTAGAATTTTTCACATTCATCAAAATTCTTGTCAGTGGCTCTTACATTGTTGCAACAAGGAAGACTGGTGTGTACCTGTAGATTGTTGATCTTACCAATTGTAGGGGCCATAGTGATTCCATACCAACCCAGTGTGTAGACTTCTGTAGAGGCGAGACTTACTATGTGGCTGCAGCTGCATATCCGCGGGTGCTGTGACTTTAGTGTAGAACTCTCGGGTATATGCCGCTGGAGCAACATTGTGATATTGGGCTCTGATCTCCCACAGTGTGTTGCTATTCCCATGGGTAGGGTTGGAAGTAAATATTTTGAGCTTGATACTTGGTTGAGTAATTGGCCAGTCCTTTTGCCTCAAGGTTCCACCCACACAGTCCTTTCTGTTTTTTTGGCAGTCACGATGAGCGTTTTTCTTTTCCACATATGATTATGGAAATTATCTCAAGTTCCCGCTCCCTGGTTCCTGCTGTTACTTTGACCTTGATGACGACCCCAGCTCCTCCTCGTGCTACTTTTCTGATGCTCAGTACTAATTTTAAACCTCTATTCATCTCTGCTGTGTCCTCACATTTACATACACCAACTCCCACCTCACGGCCCATTACGTCCGCGACTCCTTCCACCTGTTTGTCTTCTTCTGTAATGACTAACCTTGTTTACCTCCACTTTTTCCCACGTCTACCCTTCCTGTCTTGGGTTTCCTTGTCCTGTCTTCATCCTTAGTCCTTAGTCACTAACCCTCGATGGGCCCTAGATTTGATCGCAATATTTAACATCACAACACATACAGATACCCTTTCCCTTCGTCTCTCTCTGGTTCGCCAACTAGACACTGACAACACATCCTCTGTGTGACCCAGTGGCTCTCATCTTCTCAGAGTGCTAAATGAAGCCCGACCTCATTAATCCTCTTGGTAATTTCCTTTCAGTCTCTCCAGATGCCCAGTTAAATTCCTTTAAAGGCACTGTATGTCTTCCACCATGTTTTGTCCTTTGGAAACCTAAACTTTGCTGACTGTTGATATTCGCATCACTGTTTTCAAACAACAGTGCTCAGCATTCTCTGCCCATTTTTTTTTTTTTTTTACAAATCCCCCCCTCCTGGACGCCGTTAACAGCCAGCCAACATTGTCAATACATTCTCATATGATAATTGATTTTCATAATCATCCCCTTCTGTCATAATCTGGGGCACTGTCCTCACTGCTGCATGGTTTTCTTTATTCTGTGTCCTGTGTGGGACGTTTACTCACTCACGAACGAAACCACAACCTTCTGTGTACTTGTATAACACCCCTCTTCCCTACCGCATGTCTACCACTTTTCTTTGCTTCATCTTTGAATCCCGATTAAATTGCAACGCACGTGTTTCATCCGTTAAATTTTCTATTTTTCAACATCTTCACTTGGTGCAAAAGGACTCTCATCATTCATGGGGTGCTGATCGGGCCACACGTTTTCCTTGTCCCTCTGCCCTTATTCTCTTGTTGCCAAGAGTTTTACCATGCCTTCACTCGCACCATTTCGAAACCTGATTCCATTAAACATTTTAGCCGTTAGTTAGCTATTGGTGCTTTTTGGTCACATCCCACTGCAGGTCTTTATGTTGACATATGCACCCCAACCCCTCTTATCGTCATTGCTTTTTCATCGCTAGGTTCAATATGCTACTGGTAACATATAATCCAGTACTATCTGTCCCATTGTCGTTTCGTCGGCGACTAATCCGGGAACCCACCGGCCTAGGCTAGTGGGGAAGATTGTTAGATCCCCCCCCCAAAAAAAAAAGGCCTGCCAATGGGCAGATGAGCTGCATGAGCCAACAGTAATATATCAGGATGGGTGGAGCTTGATAGCATTGATTGGCAGTCCCCACAGGAGAAGGAAAACTGAATCAAACCGGGATAGGCCTTGTGAGGGACTCCACGCCCCTGTCCAAAGGCTAGTGATCAGTCTTCCCTTGACTTAGGATGTTTTGGTGAGATTTGCGTGCCCCCCATGGAAAAACTTTAATCTCGTGTGACGTACTTACAGGAAGAAGGATCGGGGTCAGCGTGGACTTTCTGAAACTGACCCAGTTTTGTTGTGGGATCTCTCCTCAGATGCCAGTCTGACGGAACTTTTGGGGCCCCGATATGCTGCCACAAATTATGATGGGTGCTGAGTAAAGCCTACAGGACCCCAAAGCTGGATGATGAGGGGACGACCCCCTAGCCCTAGTCCTTTTTTTTTTACTCATGTTGTAGGGCAGAGGACACATGAACCTCCGAGTTGGGGCTTGGAACCTTCCAAGAATTTTGAGGAATGAACAACTGTCACTGTTGTCACTAGAGTTAGAGCGGTTAGGGTTAGCATACTTGCACTATCTAAACTTTAGACTCTAAAGAGAGGCCCCATAGGCATTGTGAGATCAGTTACTATGGTTATACACACTAATGCTCTGACACTGACGATTGTGGTGAATGGAGAAGTGTTACCAAGGCACTTGCTGGTTGCTTTGTTAGTTGTGTTGACAGGGTTACTCCAACTGATGAGTGTATATTGCTGGTGAGACTGAAGCACTCCTTGGGATTCATCTCACTTCTTGCCATATATGTTCCAACTGCGATGAGTGCTTTTGAAGAAAAGAAGCTGTTCTATACTAGACTCGTTTGTGGAAGAATAACCCTTGCTGGATACACTCCTGATCCTGATTGACATCAGTACGGCTACTGGTACTGATGGGGAAAGCTTCGAGGAATCTATACACTTAGGTCCCTATGGCTCTGGCATCAGGAATCACAACAGTTCTTTCTTTGCATTTTGCAAAGTCTCATTAACTGACTTTTTGGTTTTTGCAAAGTCCGGTTAATTGAGAATTATTGAATCCTGGTCTCAGTGGCCAGAGCATTAACACTGGACTTTGTATTCCAGTACTGGAAAGGTTGCCAAAGAGACTGACAACATCCTTGTTAGTACTCGTTGGAGAATCCTTCTGAACTGCACGGTTTTTCGGAGTGCAGAGTTCTTTGCTACTGATCACAGACTTGTTGTTGCTTCTCTAAAGCCACAGTTCAAAACTGAGCGACGCTCAAGATGCTCCTCGAAATAGTTTCATCTTGAGAAACTCAGGGATGAGGAGTGTATTTTTGAATATGCAGTGGCAGTCTCAAACCGATTAGAAGTTCTCAATATTGTCGAGGACCTTGGTGATGAATGGGGTACTTTTAAATGTGCAACCCTGGCAGTAGCTGGTGAGTATGTTTGACACCATCTGATATCAAGGAGAGACTGTCTTAGCTGGGACACTGAACACAATTAAGGACACTCATGCTTCCAGCTTGGCTGCTGATTGAGTAGCCTACAGCACAGACTTCTGTCTTGACAGGCACAAGTTTCGGCTAAGAAGGAACAAGAAGTATGTCAGGGAAATCGCTAATGAGGTGGATGGCTGTTTTCACGCAAATGACCTTCAATCTGCTTACTGAGCCCTGAGGAAGCTCCACTCCAGACCTTCATTCAGGTTAACTCTGTCCAGTAGATGAATGGCGAGTGTCTGGGATGAGCGAGTGTAGGGATCGTTGGGCTGAGTACCTTGTGCAGCTGTATTTGGCAGAACCTCCCAGTAATGAACTTGTATCGACGGGTGCACAACCACAGACTGCTCTCCCAGCAATTGATGATTCTGTGCCTTCTCTAGAGGAAGTGATGAAGGCAGTGGATAAGTTAAGAAGTGGTGCTGCAACTGGTGTGTGGCATCCTGGCTAAACTGATGTAAGCTGTGAGTTAGGCCATAATCAGGGCACTATTTCATGATATAGATTTTGCCAGCCCAGCATCATTCTTCCTAACTGGACAAGGGATTAGGTCACTCCTAAATAGAAAGGGAAAGTAGATCATTGCAAATGAAGTTACTCCCATGGTATTATAGTCCTCAGGTACTTACCCCCATTCTCCTGATGTGTATCTGGGACCATTTACGAAAGTTTAGAGGCCTAAGCAATCTGGATTCAAGCCCAAGAAGTGTACAGTTGACCACATTTAAGCTTCTCGCGTGGAACACCACCTTGAGTATAGACAAGGTCTACTTGTAGCCTATGTAGATCCCAAGAAGGTGTCTCACGATATATATTGGGAGGCACTATACGATTTCCTGAGACTCCGTGGGATCCCAGCAGGGATAATCCGACTGACTGCTAACCTGTATTCAAGCACTACTATAATATGCGAAGGAGAAGCATTCGACTTCTTCACAATAAATACTGGAGTCAGACAGTTATCAACCTTGCTCCCACGCTTCACAACACATTGATTGGGTACTTCGTCATTGTGGAGTATCGGTTGGCAATTTCAGTGTTACTGACACTGACTTTGCCAATGACAGAGTTATCCTAGCAGAGTGCTCAAAAGGAATTTCAAGAGAAATCGAAACCATTGAGATTAAAGGTCTCTTAGGCTAAGACCAAGGTCCAGGCATTTTATTGTTTGTTGGATGAAGTAGATAAGTCTGACCAAGCATGTGGTGAGAATGTAGAGGTCTTGGAGAGATTCACTTATATCTTATTAGTGTAGTAAATAACAATGGTACTTCAGACGATGAGATTTCTCGTTACATCAGTTTGGCATGCGGGGTTATGAATTCACTCCACTCGGGTAATTGAACGTGCCGTTATTTGTGTAGTGGGACGAAAATTCGCATCTTCAAGACATTGATTCTTCTATGGATATGAGACGTGGACACTAAGCAGTGACTTGAACTGCCGAATTGGCTCCCTTAGTTTTAAGTGCCTTTGCAGTCTGGTATGATTGGGTACGTATTGAGTGACTATTCTGTGAGAGTGAGCCCAGTCCTTTTACCCACATAATACGTCAGTGCCATCTCCAGTTATATGGGCTCGTGGCCCATTTTCCTGAGGCGGACCCTGCCTTCAAGGTGATCTCTGAGAAAGTTTACGTTGCGTGGAGGAGATCAAGGGGACGGCCACGGAACTCACGGCTGGAGCAGGTTGACAATTGAAGTCGAGAGATATTTAGAAGAAGAGTTTCTGCCCGGAGGGTTGGACAAATGGACCCTTGTGGGTGGGGTCAGAGACTGAGTAAGGCTAACGCCCCACGGCGTTTGCATCTTCCCCCATCCCCTCATGATGAAAAAAAAAAAATCGTAGTACTAAATCCTTAATTTTTCCTTGGCACACCTCGACCCACCCTCAGCTGTTCCTGGGAGACTTCTAGTAGTCATTACCAATTCACTCAGGGTCATTTAACCCCTACACCACGGGGTTGTCGGAGGCACGCAGGGCCATTCCCATGGGGATATTCGCGCTCCGACTGACTTTTTAAAAATATTTGCCAAAAATCAGTTATTAGTTCTAGAATATTATAATTACATATCCGTATGGCACATACCATCAGCTTTCTCCAGGGATGTTTTTTTTAGCACTCGTCAACTACCGTAGGACTTGTGGAGACTTCTGAAGTTGGGTAACTAAGTCTCCACTTTACACTTCCCGACATCCCCTAATCTGAATACCACTGCCAGATATTATCACTAGAAACACTATTCATTGATTTCCAAGTGGTTTGGGATCCATACTAAAAAAAAAAAAAAATACACTGTGAAAGCAATGTAAAATACGAGCGCGTCTGAGCCTCCCACTCGCGCTAATTCGCCGCTGGTATTCTGTCATTTCTTACTCATATACACACTCACACTTTATTATTTCTAGTACTTTATTACACTTATATATTTCTACAGTCCTTTACCGCTTCCCACACGATGTTTAGTAGGGGTAGAGGCCACAGGGCCTTTTATAATAGGCGCAAAAACATCAGAAATGGAGGAGTGTCATTTCGCCGTGAAGGACGAGAGCGAACTGACTGTATCTCGGTAGCCAAGAGTTGAAAATGTCACCTGCTAATGTATATGCTAAGAAATAAGTCGTAGGAAACCTAGACAATACATAATAAATTAAGTAGTTCCAGGTGAATATAAATATCACTCAAGCTTCTCCCTTCCTTT